>JANRGW010036034.1:0-47001 GCA_024733675.1 Psilopsiagon aymara
TCAATCCCACTGTCCATGTCACCAACAAAGATGTTGAACAAGACCGGTCCCAACACTGATCCCTGAGGGACACCATTTGTTACTGCTCTCCAGCTGCACAACTCTTTGCGTGTGGCCATCCAGCCAGTTCTTTATCCACCAAATGGTCCATCCATCAAATTGATGTCTCTCCAATTTAGAAACAAGGATGTCATGTTGGACAGTGTCAAGCACTTTGCACAAGTCCAGGTAGATGACATCAACAGCTCTACCCCTTCTAATTCAGGTTTGAAGTGTGGTGTGGAGAGCCGAACCCAGCGTTTCAGTCCAGCAATTAACAAAGTATATTAGAAAACCCATGAAGGTCCATTGGTTTCCCTCAAGAGCTGCTTGGTGGTTGAAGCTGGCTGGAGGAGGCTGTGGGCAGGACATGGTTGCTGTTCTTCTCCCAGTCAGAAAACCCACCCCAAAGCCCACAGGCTGGCAGGGGAGCTTCAACAATGATGCATGCCAGGAGGTTCCCATGGGCTAGTCCCAGACCCCTGTGCCTCCATTACCCACCTGCAAGTACAAGGTTAATGGTGCTTATAAACCTGTACAAAGCCCTTTGGGCAGGATATGGTATTATCAGTTGCTAGCATGATAGGGCCCTCCTTTATGTCTCTGGATGTAGAAATACAGAAATAAACTTTATGGGTGATGGGAGAGGGGAGACAAAAGCACGTGGCCAGCATGGTGACAGGTAGAGGCACATCTGTGGGCTGCAGAGGAGGTGAAGGACAGCAGAGCAAAGCAGGGACTCGTCTGACTGAGGTGCTCTCCTGAACCCACATTGTGGTTAAGCTACGCGAGGAGAGCCAATAACACACCACATATAAAGGATCCTGCATGCATCATGAGTACAGGCAAGCAGGAGGTTCCCAGCACAGGCAGAATGATTATACAGCAAGGAAAGTCAGGCTGTGCTGGATAAATCCCAAGAGGCCACTGCTGGACTAGTATGGGAACACAAGCAGGAGCAGGCTGGTTTTCCCTGCATGCTGCCTGTGCTGGAGGACAGGAGCCAAGGGGGACACTTTTGCAGCAGCACCCCCATGCACACAGGTTCTCATTCACAGTCTTAGGCAAATGGGAGATGATGCTGGCTCCATCCACACATGGCAGGGAAAAAATTTCCTCGCTGCCGTGACACATCTATTTTTAAACTCTTGCATATGTTTCTTTTCACTACCAGTCATACTCATCTGCTTTAAAAGGAGGTTACAAATAAGGAGAAAGCCCCTCGTTAATTAAGTGACTAGATGGGTCCATGCCTTCAGCTGAAGTGATTTATTGCCTCCTCCCTCTCCTAGCAGCCACCCAGGCTTAAAGGCTGCACAAGGAAGAGCTGTTTAGATCTTGTTTGGAAATGAACTGGGTGAAGACCAACATGAGGAGATGGGATTGACCCCAGTATTTGGCTGCCTGCCTCTTAACCTCTAGACAGTTCTTTGGATGGGAGGTCCCAAAAAAGGGAGCCTGTCCTGCATCATACAGATCACAAGTAGAAACCTGCCAGTGTTTGGTGTTATTTACTCCAGAGCGTCAGATTTTTCTCCTGCCTGGCATTTCTGAAGGGTGCAAATATAGACAGGATAAATGGATTGAGATTTCCTAAAATCTCAGCTATGGGTGTTTCTCAATGCACAAAAATCTCCCTACTTTCTGCTAACCCCACAGGGCAACTTGTGCCATCCTTCAAGTCAGACCCAGCAACTGATTTATCAGGCCGGTTTCTGTGTGCCTTCAGAGAGAAGGCCAAACAGCACCACAGGGAATTGAGCTTCCTTGGGCGATGAGAGGGAGGAAAAAGATAAAAGAAGGCCTAAAGGAAAAAAGGTATAAGGAATAACAAAATGGAAAGCGGGAAGGGAAAAAAAGAAGATGGAAACAAAGTTTAAAAGAAGCTTCTACAGCCATCAGGGGAGCAGAGAATAAAATGAACCCCTGGCTTCCAACAAAGTGTTCCAATGGCTCAGTTCTGGGTATCAACAGAAGAGCCCAGACAGGCAAACCAGAGGGATGTTATTTAGAGCAGCTTGCTGGCTTTCCCTAGAGTTTAATAATAGCAACTGTATTTATACGACTAAAATGTTTTTGTTAAAAGGCTAAGTACTGGTATGTCACGCTAGTCACTTTAATTTAAAATAAATTCTAAAAGTTCTCACTGGAAAGGCTTGCAGCTAACTATAAATATATGCAATATGCAGATGGGTTTTTTTGAAAGCAGATTTATTCTTCTTCAGAGGCACTAAATTGCACAACGGTGCAGTGTTTCTATGGCACAAATTTCTAGAGGCCCTGGGAGCCAGGATTTCACACTGATCTTGCTGCATGGAGCAGCAGCTTTGGCTGATTTTATTTGTTGGGTTGTTTTTTTTTTTTGGTTATTTTTTCGATATGTGAAGATATTTTGAAAGACAGACAAGAGAGGGAGGAAGGGGAAAATCAAAAAGGAAGAATCCTGGCCAGGGTGACAGCCCTTATCCACCTTGTTACTCTGAGTGTCCAGAGAAATAACTGGTCAGTGAAGCAGGAAACTGAAAGCAGCTGCCCAGATGTCAGTCTGAGGGCTTCTCTAGAGTGAGTGACAATGCCTCCAAATGCTCACTGCATTCATTACTTTTCCCTAAAAATGGAAACCACAGAAAGACTCCTCCAGAAAGGTCCAGCCTATGCGCTCCATTGACTGTACTCAAGGGGAGACATCACCCCATGCAATAAGGATAGATGGATGGTGTGCTGCATGGCACTCAGGCACAAGTTGCTTTTGCTGGTGATCAGCAGGGAGCAGAACCTGGGTGAGTCCTTCGATTCCCCATAGTGTGAGAGTGCCCAGCACCAACTCCCATCCCCTATGCGGCCACCACAGAGAAACCTCAGGAGGATGCAGGTGGCCCTTTTCATATAACACTTCCATCACCTTTGCAAGCCTCAGGATGGAGCAAAGGGGGCTCATCTGCTTTTAAAAACCCAGCTCCTGGAAAAAGGGTCCACACCACCAGCACCCTGCCAGGAAGGGGAAAGCAGCCAGGCAGATTCCGCCCTGCAAAGGAAGCAGCAGTGTCCCCTCTTTTGTACTTGCCGTCTAAACCCATCACCAGTGGTCTTTGCACACACTAACTTTGGCTTGTAAGCATTGCTGGAGCGGGTGACATCAGACACTGGCGTTACCCTAGCAGCAGTCCCATAGCAAAGCAACAGAGCTGCAGCTCCCGGCGCCGAGGCCAGCAGCACTGTGGCGGGTTTTGCAGCAGAGCTCTGCCTCCCCTGAGCCTTCAGCCCCTCCGACAGTGCCATAGCCCCATCCCACCAGAGCAGCCGGAGGGCAGGCTTCATCCACAGGCTTTGCCAGGAGCGGAGTTTTCACTGCAGCTGTTATAAAGGATAATTATGGTGAATTCCTTAGAAGAGACTGAAGTCAGCCTTGCTACCAGATAGCAGGAAATATTCATAACAGTCACTTCCAACTGCAGCTTTTAATCTAAAATCTAAACAGAAAGCTGAAATCCCCAGGCATGTAAGTTGATACTGTGGCTATATATGGTCAAAGAACTACACAGGGGAGAAAAAGATGCTAAAAGTCCCTAGGAATCCTCCTACATGTGGCACCACAGAGATCCATTAGCCTCTGCAAAATTAACAAGCCCGTATCATCAATCAGCTTTGAAGTATGATTGTCACACTGTTGCATTAAGAGCTCTGCTCTCCCAGGGGTGCCTCAGCATGCCACACTTGCAACCACGTGTACAACAGGGCATAGCGCACTGGAGATGCACAGAGACATCCCCAAGGCTTGCGTGCCTGCAACAGCAGTTCCGAATTATACAGCACTATTAACTACTGCAAAGCCATTTGGGGACCCACTGTCCACTCTCAAGGTAAAACCCCACCAAGCAGAGACAGATCATTTTATAAGGTGCTCACTGGCAAACAGGAGAATGGTGTTTTCTGGTACTCAGGCTCGCAGAAATGAGAGCAAAACCAACCCCTGCATGAAGATGGACTTCGAAAAGGCATTGAAACACTTTGCTTCAGGCAGTTGTAGTGACTATGACTTACACATTGTGCACACAATCTTCCAATAGCAAAAGTCCACATTTTCCACAAAAGTTTCAAATTATTTTAAGAATCCCCTCAGTGTCCCTCTGCAGCAGCAGGAAATGAGCTGCAGAGCTTTACTCAGAGAGGTGCTTCGTGTTTCACACATGCTCCTGCATCTGCTGCATGGCCGGGAGTGATAGCACAGGGGTGGAGATGACCCCAGTGTGGGGCACATGGCCTGGCACAAGGTCCTTCTTCACTACCCAGGGATTAACAAACTGGAGCCTGGCTGGGACAGCAGTGTTTTCTTGCTGTCCCCTTCTGCCTTTAGCTGAGTGTTCACAAACCTAGCACCATGGATGCCAACTGTGTCCTCCCTTCCCCTTCAGCTTGTAAGCTGTTGCCTCCCAGATTTCAGGTTTACTGTAGTGCTGGAAGAATCATTATTTCTGCCTTTGCTGTGTGTTTGGGATGGCAGAGACGTTGCTCACAGATGGGCTCGAAAAACAGCATTGCAGGTTTTCCTTCCAGGAGAGAACAGGTTCATAGCTTCTGAAAAATCAACAGCTTTGGCCCTGAGATATCAAGTGCTTTCTCTCTCCAAGACACTGCTGTGCACATGCACTCCATCACAGAGACCGTGTCATGCTAAAAGCAAAGAGCTGCCATTCCTGCTCTCAGCCTGCTGCATGTAGGCTTTTAACAGCTCACCCGTAACATTAATCGTGAACCAGTCAAGTGAGTTCGCCAATATTCATGAGCCTTGAGCCAGAGCTTGCAATGCTTGGTCCTCATCAAGAGATCAGCCTCTGCATAGGACATCTCATAAAGCCGTCTGTCATGCAGACGAACCCGTGTGCCTCTGGGGGTAGCTTGTTTCTTTTTCATTACAGTTGAATGCCTTCCTGCCCACACCCCAATTCAATACTTGCAACTCACTTTCAAGACAACAGCAGTGAACATTTGAACTGAAAAAAGAGAGACTATAAAAGTCTTATTTCCTTTGTGAGATCTAACATTCAGTCTCAACCTGCTTATTGTTACTAGGCAAGTGCAGCAAATTAATTTCTGCATATGTCCCCACCATATGTGGTGACAAAACCACGAGAACCATTTCTATTTAAATACAAACCCTCTTTTGTTTCTTTCAGTAATGTGTGCTGTGTCTCAGCAGGGCACGGTCATGGAACAACCAACCAAATTTTGGTCTCAGCAGTAACACCAGCTAGCTCTGACACAGCAAAAGGTGGCTTGCAGGGTAGAAACAACCATCAAGCACAGCAAACCTCTTTCTAGTGATGGCAAGTGCAAAGATGCAGGCTTGAGAGGTGCAGTTTGAAATACAAAATCCAATAGCTTTTGCTGGTAGCTATTACGTGTGCTGTATCACAGTGCACATTTGGCTTATCCAACCAGTGCCAGCGTGTTTGCAGCAGATCATTCTGCACCATCAGGCTGTACAGACATGCATCACTATGCATCCCAGTGCAGCTTGGGGCATGTGCCCAAAGGGCACTGAGGCATCCTGTTGTAGATCCTAGTAAAACACAGCTCTCTGATTAATTTCTGACACCTGAGGACTAAGCCTGCTGGATATCAGCTCTTAAGCAAGGGGCCTGCAAGGCAAACCAAGAGCGGCATTATCCCTGTGTAGGTAGCCACAGCACTTTTGGAGGCAGGGTGACTCAGGTCTGCCTGGTTTGAGGCCCCTGACACTCAGAAGGAGAGCAGAGGAAACTGGAGTGGTGAGACTGAGGGGAGGATGGTGGTAAACTGGGACAACATGTGGAAAACCATGAGGTTTCTGTAGGAAGAAGGGGTTTTCCAGCCTCACAGGAGGACTAGGTGTGGTGAGAAAAGACCTTGATGCCTCCTGATGCTTCTGAGCTTCCTCACATGTTCCAGAGCCACTTTGCTGTCAAGCTTCATTCTGCATGCCTCAGAAACCTCCTTCGCTTTGACCACCAGTCTGTATTACTCCCTGCCTGCGTGTCACAACCAAGCAAGTGGTGCTTGCAAACACTGATTAGGAAATGTGGAAGGACAGATCTGAAAAGGAAGGAACTGGAACTGCTAGATGTGCCCAGCCACAAGCCAGAGCATCTGCATTTGCATGCAGACTCATGCAGTTGCAACCCAGGCATTACATTCCCTAGCTGACAGACAAGAGTTCTATGCACTTGTTCAGTATGCAGCATCCTTCGTAAGAAGTATGGGTGTTACAAACATTTGTTGAATCTTCTCTCAACAATTTCAACACATATAACCCGGGGGTTTAGCTACTGGGGAAAACTCTTCAGGTTTATCTGCAGTCTTTTATACTCTACACTTCAAAAATGCACTGCCTTTGCAGCCAATAGCTTTGAGATTTGAAAAGCGCTCCTTTGCCAAACGCTATGGAGCCTACCAACAGAAGCAGTGACCAGATGATTCTGGACTTGGCAGTCCTTGGGTTAGAGGTTGGACTTGATGATCTTGAAGGTCTTTTCCAACCTAGTTGATTCTGTAATTCTATGATTCACCCTCCAGCTTCGAGGCATTTTCAGCACAGATGTGGCTGAGCTGGCTTCCCAGTCCCGGGCTACAGCCACTCTTGCAACTCTTCTGGCAAAAAAGGGAATTATTGTCCCCATTCCTGGCAGGAGCTGTGCCCAAGGACTCAGTGGCCACACCTACAGGGGAATGACAAAATATCCTCATATTCCCTGCCAATACACTCTCCTTCCTCCACAAGCTCCCATTGACAAGATAACGAGAAGAAAGAAATACAAGCCTGAAAAACACATCTCTGATGGCAGCATTTCAGACAGCACACTGCTTCCAGAGGGCAAGAACTATTCTCCACCACCATCTCTACCAAGATGCAAGAAACTGGTTGATGATGAGAAACTAGGTGATAAAAGCTCTGATTTAGCTCACTAAGGTTTCTGTTATGGCTCCAGGTATGTGTAGTCCCAGTGGGTACTGAATTTTACTTCTGCCTGCACTGCAACCCTCTTTGGAGAGCACTGCTATGGGACACAGAGCAACAGAAGAAACTGAAGATAATTTTATTCTGCAGCTCAAGAGATGTGATCTATTTTCAATGTCATAGTGCGCAAATAAACCTCCACCTCCTGCACAACTCAGCCTACACCACTACAGCAGGATCATGGCCCAGGGCCTTCTCAACACAGTAAATCTCTGCATGTCATTCACTGTTAGTGTTGTGATGTAGATTTCTTCAACTGAGGGCTGAAGTAGGCAAGGATGATATTTGTCCCAGGTGTCTTCCCTAACAAACAAGCCCTCCAGTCTATGTGGTTCCTCTTCCTCCAGCTTTCTAAATGAAAACCAAGTACACTTCTGTGGAGTTTGTAATTTTCCTCATTTTCACTGAAAGGAGAAAACACAGTGAGGTACTTCTGGGGCAAAAACCGCCAATCAAACCTTTCCCCAGTTCCAGCTGTTGTAGGAATGACAGCCAGCAAGCCTGTACAAGCTCTGTCACACAGGGAGCTAAGCTAAGTGACCTTTACAGGCCTTCTCTAGCAACTTTGACTTATGAAGCTATGCTGTATTTGTAGTTTGACCCAGCTGTGAGATGAAGTCTTCACAGTGTATCATTCATGCTTAAGAATCAACGGCCTCCATCTTCACCAAATCTGCCTGCAGTCAGCAGAGAGATACCACAGAGCAATGAAGAGAGTCTCATTCAAATATCAGTATCACTCAGGCTGCTGGAACACACCAGTAGGCAGAGAAGATCCTCAGGAGATATGAGGTGGGTTTTTCGGGGAGCAATTTACCCTCCTGGGCTTTGCCTCTCCTGGAAAAACCTGAAGAGAAATCTCTATGCTGGATCCTCCTCTCTTGTATTGCTGGGGCTGTGTGACCTGTTTTATAATGGGACTGATGGAGAAACCAAGGGAGGAGCAGGAGAGAGCAATGCTTGTGCTGGCGTGTCTCCAGACCCACTTTACTCACCCTGCAGCACGCCCTCATCCTCGGGAGGATGTTCATGCGGGAAGGGCTTCCCCTCATGGGTCAGCAAACGCTTCGGCTTCCAGCTTCCCAAGGGTTTAAATTCAGTCTGTCCCAGGTTTGTTACAAGTTCACCATAAACTAGTCTGTCTCAGCTTCTCCTTTTCATACAGGAGCTTCACACAACCCTGTTGCATTAATGATACACTTTCTGCATTAGAAGTCATTAGTGCAGTGGTGCTGGGGAGATAACTCCTGCCAAATCAAGGCCTGTGCTCACAGTAACTGGTGCAAAGAGAACACTATTTTACTCCATTTTTAATGACCCAAATGCAAGCCTGAAGCTACCCATGTTCAAATGCATTATCAGAGCTCACCAGTTCTCCTCTAATTAGTTCATGTGCCTTAGCTCAAAAAGAAATAGATGAATAAAACTCATGCCACAAATCAAAGGGTGCTGTACTCCAGCAAGGACTGGAGGGCAGGCCCTACCCTCACTTTCCATGGTTACTGGTAAAGATCACTATCGTGCTGAGCTCCAGATCCAAAGCTGACATGTGCCTCTATGACTCCCACCTGCTCCTTTGCAGGATTTTCCATCACATAGCTAGGGTGCTAGAAGCAAATCCCTACTTGCAAAGAGCTGCTGCACAAGGTGCCTGACTTGATATATACCTTTTCAATGTAGTGGCTTTCACAGAGAAATTGAGATGCTGAAGTGTTGTTGCTTCACCTTCTGACACAGTTGCTGATCGGCTTTCAAAACACTTGGCCTGAAATCCATCGCCTGCCCATGTTTCCAGAGGTAATGAAGGAAAGTTCAGCTCAAAATGCAACTTGAATTTTTTGTGAGGCAGTAAATAACCCCAAAATTCAATTAATTTCTTCAGACTTTCAAACTAACTGATTCAGTTGCAACTTTCCTGACAGGTAAAGCTTCCTTCCCTAAATAAATAACATTCACACTGATCACTACATTTCCGCTCATGTCCAGCAAAGGAACTTCAAACCTCTGGCTAGCTGGGAGGGAAGAAATTATCAGCAATATTAAATATGGAGTTCTTTGTGTTACCTTTTCTGTCTCTCACATGCATGTGCCTATCCACACAGAGTGTGACTTCCTTGCCACCAAAATGCTGACCAACAGCAGGAAAATTTGGATCACTTTAGTTCTCCCTTTCCCATGCACAGTGATTTTTCTTGGCAAGGCCAGAAAAATTATCTTTTCCTCATTGCTTATATGTTTGCTGCCTAATGCCAAGCCAGAGGTCCTTCTGCAAGCACACTGAAGCTGAAACTTGTGCAGTATCAGCTCAATGCATTAAAACATGGATGTCAAACTCAATTCGGTAACAAGAGCCAAGCTTTTTCCAACTAGTTGTTGTGAAGTTGAGCAGCCCAGCCTTGCTCTAAGCTTTGATGGGACCAGGAGCCTCTGAACATCACCCTGAGCATACTGCTGCTCTGGAAGTGCTCACCAGCACCTGAGAGGAAGCGCTCATACAAACCACTGTGATTTCAGGTTTTCTTCCACACCTCCTTTTCCAATTTTCATCATGTATTCATCTCTCTTCTACCTTATCCCTCTTCATCCCCGTATATGCACTTCCCTGGTCGGTCTTTCACCTGCTGTAATTCCTGACGCATCAACATATGCAATCCTTAAGTATTTGGGCACCATGTTATATATACATGCCTTTTGGAGATGGCTACAGTTGCTGCATGAGTAAGTCCATCTACTAACATTAAGAGGAAAGGGCAGTGGTGTGAATTAGCTTCGTAGCTGAGCTGTGCAATTGCTGCAGGCAGCAAATGCCCTGCACCCATGAAGCAGAGCAGTGGCTGAGCAGTGCCACACTCCCTATGAGGCATGACTGACTCTATTTTCCAGAAGGTCTCTGGTTTACACCATGTGTGTGGCGAAGTGTCCAGAGTAGTGGTGGAAATCAGTGCCTCTCGTGTCCCACCTGCATGGCCCGGCTGCCCTGTCCCCATTATGAGCCAGGACAGAGGTTGTGCTCATAGAGGCGATAGATGTCTCCTCCCACAGGTTGCCTTCCAGTGCTTCTAAGCTGCTCACCCGGCATCACAGCAGCTAATGGCATCCCAGTATCTCTACTAAAAATGCACTAGTTTAGCAGCATAATGAGCTCCCCAGCTTGAGTCTTTTACTGACTCCCCACAAATCACTGAAAGGACAAACTGCTGGTTTGGTTCATTAGCAAGTGCTTTGTAGAAATCTGTTTGTGTATTGCAAGGGACCAGCATGCTCATTGATACTAGGTTCAGGAAGACTTGAATAGAGAAGCAACTTAAGCCTCCCACCTTCCCTTCCAGCTCTGCAGGATTAATAACAGAAAGCAATTCTCCCCCCAAAGCATGTACATTCTTCCCTGGCACCTCAAGGGCCAGACAGGGCATTCTAGATGCTGGTTAGCATTTTTCTTGAAACCCTGACTCTTGGAGTTCTGGGATTCAATAAGAAAATTAATTTTCACCTAAAACACAACTGCAGAACCCCCTGAGGCTTTAGCTCTTGGCATGGCAGGGTAAAACATAACCAGAAAGGCTCAGGCAAATAAAATGGACCTCAGCGGCACTGGCATCACTTTTAGGTCTTGCAACATTTTAAAGGAGCCAATTACCAAATTACCAATTTGGTGTTCCATCTCATTGAACTCATGGATTCTGTACATGGACATAGAAGAAAGTGGGGGCAAAGGCCAGGCAAAAGAGCAGGAGACAAGGATGGAGGAAAAGGACCTCCAGCCTTTTGCTTGCACTTCTCAAATTTGCTACCTTTAGGAAGCGGAAGTCCTCCTTCACTTTGGATTTACAAATCAAAACAGGCACCACCTCCTTCAGCACCCAAGGATGAACTAAAGCCTTCCTTAAGGGTTTGAAGTTGCTGAGGAAGAGGAATTCCGGAAAACTTCAGGCTGGTTCCGCAGTTCTACCCTGTCAGATTACATGAATCATCCAAACTTTCCCTCATCGTGGTTTTACTACATTAACACTCAGAAGCAGTTATGGGATGAAAGCTACTGCTACAATCCACGGTCTGATTGCTCAGCTGGCACAGTGTGTAACAGTGGATTTCTGAACATGAGGCAAGCACTTTACAGGGAAGCCAAACTACCCTCATGGCTTGGAGAGGGCAGGCTAAAGGATCAGAAGTCAGGGACTGTATATGTGCTGGGGCAAAGGAGCAGGAAGAGGAAAGTAGCTGCTCTAGTGGCTACAGCAAACTTGTGGAAAATAACCCACGGTATCTTTGGAGGATTGTGGAACAAAGGGAAATATCAGAGAGATAACAGGAAGTCCCTGGCTGGCAGCACAGGGGCAGTTGCTTTGTCTCCTGCGCACTGGGAAAGAAGGGCACAAACACCGTTTCTCTTTGTCAGGCCAAGTATTTACAACCCTCCTCAATTTCCCCTGTTTTCAAGATAGTCTCTCCTTGCATAGGTGTCTGCAATAGTCTGTGCCTGGCTGCATGGAAGAGCAGAGCAATCTCCCTTTCATTACCAGAGCTTTGGGTTCCCATTACCTGTTCTGGGAGAGAGAGAACACCACAGAGAAATAAGAAGCCTGTGGTCCAAGGAATGTTCTTAGCTCTTCTCTTTAGATGTGTTTCCCAGGTGAAGTTTAATAAATGCAGCCGCTAGCCCACCACTGCCCTCAGATCTGTTCATTAACACCTTGGTGAGGGCTTTCCAAGGCTGCCAGTTCTCAGGGGGCTGAGGAGCCGTGTTTTAATTGTATATAATTAAATACTGCTCCCTTGCCTAGATTTCAAATTTTACTGCTGGGGCTTCAGTACCAATGCTCTCGTCCCCTCTAATTAGCTTCCTTAATCTGTGCAGCCTTGCTTCTTCCCCCGCGGGGACAGGGCTCTCCTGCAGGGAAACTTGGATTGCATCTAATTATTAGCAAAGGAGACAGATGGCAGGCAAGCACAATGGATATCTGGTCCTGTCCCAGATACCCACCGGAAGCAAAGAGCCCAGATTGGGTGGCCACAGGGAAGTTCTAAAGGTTGCATGTTTATGCACGCTTTTGGACTTTCTGCTCCACCTGTGGGTTGCTTTGCATGTTACCTCTTCAGAAGACCACACAGGACAAAGGCCACCTGACTGAAGTGTAACTCACATGATGGATGCTTTTGCCTGGCTAGCACATAACAACAGGAGAAGAAGAGTTCCCAAGACCTCATCTGACCCAAACTTGTCCTAAAAAAATACATCTGGTATCTTCAGTGAAGTTTTCAACATTGTCTCTAAGCTCTCCTCTGCTGTTGATGGAGGTCTCCTACCCCTTCAAGCTACTCCTGCATGGACCCATCCATACTAGGAGGAAGTCTCTCCTGTGTAACCTGAATTGCCTCTGTTGCTTCCTCAAGACCCTGCAGACACAGAGAATATCTTATTGCCATTTACATAGCTAAGGGCTTAGACCTTCTCTATGTCTGTGTATTTCTAAATTAAACAGCCTCAGTTCCCACCTTGGGTTACATTTCTTAGACCACTAGTCATTTTCTGTGCTTTCCGCTGGACTCTTCCCAACTGCTTCTGGAGCTGAGTGCTCAAAGCTGGACACAGCTGGGCAGAGAGAGTGTAAGGATGGCTGCACTCCCCATGAATATCTGCAGGATGACGTCTGTCTCATTCATTGCAAGAGCATGATGCCGTGAGCTCAGATTTGGCTGCAGGGTCACAATTGCACCCCCTGACTCACTTGTTCTCCTCTCACTTGGATTTATGCTCATGACTACTATTGCACAAGAACTTTAGAGTGTCTTCCTTCTGCTCAGGCTATTTCCCAGCCCACCTCTGTAAATCTCCAGCCTACCTTCAATAATGCTTCCAGCCTCTCCACTCCTCTTACCTACAAGTTTATACACCAGACTTCTCCCTTCCTTGCTCAACAAGCTCCAGTTCAGGACAAGCATCTACTGAACACCTTTTCATTCCATTCACTGCCTCATTCCTCTTTCCAGACAGGTTTGACCCCATCACCCCTGTGGCCCATTTAGTCACTGCTTCGTTACAGCAACACTGAACAAGGCAACATTAAAAGCTCTTCTGAAGCTGAGTGATATGACAACCACTGCTTCTCCCTTAACAAAAAGGCTAGCATAAATGGCAATTAGGTTGGCTTGCTAGGATTTATTCTTGACAAATATGTATAGTAGCTGTTATGCCTCTCCTTGTTATCTCTGAAGTACTTAGAAATAGGATTACAGTCATAGGACTTTAATGATCATCTAGTTCCAACCCCCTGCCATGAGTACAGACAACTTCCATTAGACCAGCATGCTCAAAGCTCCGTTCAACCTGGCCTTGAACACTGTCAGAGATGGGGCAGCCACAGCTTCCCTGGGCAACCTGCACTAAATCTCCCCTTTGCCAGTTTAAAGCTATCCCTCCTTGTCCCGCCCATCCCTATATGTCCCTGTCAAAAGTCTCTCTTCAAATTTCTTGTTAGCTCCTTTAGGCACTGGAAGCTGCTCTAAGGTCTTGGAGCCTTCTCTTCTCCAGGCTGAACAAGCCCAGCTCTCTCAGCCTGTGTCCATAGCAGAGGTTCTCCAGCCCTCAGAGCATCTCTGTGGACTCCTCTGGACTCACTCTAACAGCTTCATGACCCTCTTGTGTTGTTTTCCCAGAACTGGAGGCACAATTGCAGGGGGGATGTCTCACCAGGGCGGAGCAGAGGAGGAGAATCCTCTCCCTCGACCTGCTGGTCACACTGCTGATGATGCAGCCCAGGAAGTGGTTGGTTTCTGGGCTTGAGCACACACTGATGGGTCATGGTGAGCTTCTCATTGACCAACACCCCCAAGTCCTTCTCCTCAGGGATACTCCCAATCCAGTCTCTGTCCAGCCTGTATTTGTGCTTGGGATTGCCCCCACCCAGGTGCAGGACCTTGCACTTCACTATGATGAACTTCATGAGGTTCACACTGGCCCACTTCACAAGTGTTTCCAGGTCCCACTGGATGGCATACCTTCTCTCAAGCGTCTCGACCGCACTGCACAGCTTGGTGTTGCCGCAAACTTGCTGAGAGTGCTTGATCCCACTGCCCACGTAGCTGACAAAATTGGTGTGTAGGATCAATCCCAACACTGATCCCTGAGAGACGCCACTCATCACTGATCTCCACTTGAACACTGGGCCATTGGCAACAACTCTTTGAGTGTGATGACCCATCTAATTCATTATCCACCAAGTGGTTCATCTGTCAAATCCATGCAACAATGGATAACTTGATGATTTATGCTAGGCTCTTTCAGATACAGAAAGCAGACCTAATCTGCCTGAGCTGCTTTTGAAGGCAGTTCCTGAGCTTGCCTGCAGATCTCACCTATTGCCCAGGAAACCTTCCAGGGGGATTGCTAGCAGCTCAAAGAACCCCTCAGGCATTCACCTAACACAAAGCTAGATTTCAGTATGCTCACTGAGTGTAAGGACAGCTATGTTATATCATCTCTGTCCTACACCTGCAGGCCTCATGAACACAGACATCTGCAGAGGGATCTGCTTCTTGGCGGAATCTGTGGTTCAGCTCCCTTCACCTTCTCCCTCTGCATCGCTAAGGCACAGGTAGGATATCTCCTTCCTCTCTAATTCTTGTCCAGTTCATGCTCAGCCTGCCTCTGACCTTACACTCCCACGCTGCTCTGTTACAATCCTCCCTGCTAAACTGACCCATTTTCAGGTTTTTGTCCGATTCTTTCTGAGTTCCAGGTCACTGGAGAGCTCATGAGTCAGGTAAATCAATCTCCTGCTACGCTTCCCTCCCTTTCCCCTCTGGTAGGATCATTTGTGCTTGTGGCATTAATATTGACTTTGTTTATATTATTTTTACCTTATGTAGGAGTGATACTTCATCCCCCTGGGTCCCACCATATATCCAGTCACTAAGGAGGAACATCAATTTCAACAACCAAGCCTAAACTGTGAATGCAAATCTACTGAACTAAGCAAATATAAAGCCCTGCACAGACTCTGGCACAAGGCAAAAGCTGCTCCCAACCTGCTTGAGCCAAAGTAACAGGTTTTGTCTCAGATCCAGCTTCCCATTCTCAATGAAACTTGCGCATCTCTCCCCTGCTCATCACAGTTCTATTTATTCCAGACTCCCTGCAGAACAGACTTTTTTCTGCCTCTCATGCTGTGACAGGGCTGCACATTCATGTGAGAGCTGTGCCGTATTAGGATATCAGTCTGGGCTGCCAAATGGCATTGCCAAGAGGGAAAGGAGGGCTGCAGCTTAGGATGCACAGCTCCTCAGAGCATGATGTCCGCAGCCTCCAGACAGGCATGTTTCTTGCCCATATCTAAAGGCATGCAGGGTAAGTCATCTGTCACAACACCGGTGAGAGGAGCACTCTGCTTGCATGGGTAGGGTCTTGGTCGGAGGATGGCAGAGCCAAGGCCACATGAGTTGTGCAGAGACGGGAGGGTGAGTGCTGGGGAGAAAAGGAAGGCAGAGCAAACGTTTGTGTGTGCTGAGCAAGCTGAGCTATTAGCACATAAAACTGTGACTGCCTGGGCAGTTTGAGGGGCTGATGAGCACTTTAATGAATCAATATATTTCATAAGGGACTGTAGTGATAGGACAAGGGGCAATGGGTTCAAACTAAAATGGGGGAGATTTACATTAGATATAAGAAAGAAATTCTTTACTGTGTAAAGAATTAAGGTAATTAAGGTAAGCCACTGGAATAGGCTGCTCAAGGAAGTTTTGGATGCTCCATCCCTGGCAGTGTTCAAAGCCAGGTTGGAAGAGGCTTTGAGCAGCCTGGAAGGTGTCCCTGCCCATGGTAAGGGGATGGGAACTAGACAGTCTTAAGGTCCTTTCCAACCTAAATAATTCTATGATTCTACTTCTACCTCAAATTGTTTGCGAAGGCCCCATGTATAACTCTTTTATTTTCCTGGAAGCAAGCAACCAAGTTTGGAAAAGAACTCAGAGAAAATCAGTCATTTCTGATTTGTTTTGTTCTGGACAAAGCAAGAAACTTCATGTCCTTCTTATGTCCCAGCCATCGAGACAACAGATTTGTCACCTGGTAGTGGTGCACCTGGCCTCTGGGACAAGGCTCCTTAGGGTGTACTGTGCCTGTGGTTAATTTAGAGCCACATTGTATGACCCCAAAATAGTGCAGCATATGACTACTGCACACCAGCGTTGTACAGGAGCTAATGACCAGAGGAATCACTTAAGAACTCCAAAGGGCAAAGAAGCTTCCTGACAACAGTGCCGTAAAATTTAAACCACATCCGGAGAAAAACAAATGTAGTATCACTGCACTGGACTCCACTCAGCCCATCTCCATCCCTGTCTTCAGCCATCTGAGAACACCTGCACTCAGAAGACCTTCCCCTGGAAAGGACTTTACGCTGATGCAGTGGGCATATCCTATCAGCTCCATGTGCCTCCTTCCAGCATCCCTTCATGGGGATCCAGACTGTGTCCCCATTCTTTGTTATTGCTTTGTTTCTCATTGCCAGACACATTTTATTGTTACTTTGATTGTGTAGGAAGGAGTCCAGACACTATGGGAATGGTACCATATAGGGACTGGACAGACGAGGCACATGTTGGTCACCCTCTTATTTGCACAGCAGTGGGAATATTTTCTCTCTTATGCTAAGATATTTTTAAAACAGAGAATGCTGTTACTATTTGTTGTCACCCAGGATCCAGCATTGCCATTCTTGGAAACCAGTGCAATGCCTCCAATGTCAGTTGTCAGAAACATCATTAGTAGAGTTTTTGGTATCTCCCAAGATGTCCTCAGGCTAAATGTCATTTATGACTTGGAGAGGGCTGACCTTAACTCCAACCATTCCTGAGACTGCAAAGCAGATGACATACTCATTAGTACCACTGCTGCTAGGTCATGCACCCGGCTATCACAATTACTGTGGCTGTGAAAGGCTAACTTTTAATCACAGCTGCTCACCCAAGAGTACTGTTAGAAATACAGGTGGTTCAGCAAGACTGGGCTGTGAAGGTTAACACAGTTATCCTACAGTGCTAAAGAACAGGGGAAGGAGCAGACACAAGGGATAACATAGGTGTGGTTCCTCTTACATGGCACTGATATGCATGTCATTGCTATGAACATACAATTTTGTCCCTGGTCTGAGCAAAGCCAGCAAGAACACATAGAAGGCAGACCCAAACATGTGCATCACTTCTGGTGGGCCTGCCTGCCAGGGGCACAGCACGTCACATATCCTCAGGGGCAGAAAGCTGGCTGATAGAACTCCATCCACTTGAATCATGTGGGATGATGCCTCTGGGCTCAGCCTTCTCCCCCAGAGAGGGTCTGATTCTGACTCAGCCACTTGTCTGCCAGGTCCAGCTTCTCCTCTCTGTTTGGATCTGCATGACAGCAGATGTTTCTCTTCCCACCTGCACAGATGCTTGGATGCCAGCTGTGGTCACCTCTCTGCTTTTGTCCTTCTGTTCTTGTTTTAAGCCCACAAGTGCAGCACTGCTGCTGGAAGATAACTACTGTCTGCCATCCCCCGTGGTCAAAACAGAGGCAAAGTGTCAGAGGAAAGAAGCCTGTTCCCAAGGCAGATGCACAACTTGAACTCAGCACTTGCATCGGGCTCTTGTGTACCAATTATTTACCTCACCCTGCGCAAGGATTTGCCACTGTAAAGGACCGTATGTGCACAGCATGAAGAGGGATGTATCTCTGCTCTGCTGACCTGCCCATCACAGCTGGTACTGAAGCTGCTGCCAGCAGTGCTCAAGTGCATGCCAGGGAAAGAAGAGTGGCATGGCTGTGAAGGGCAACAGGGCTTCTCCTATACATTGATCTCATCTCCCTGGCAAGGAGCTGCAGAGCAGCACTTCAAGATAACTCTTTCCCCATGCCAACAGCCTTAGCTAGAGTTGCTGCTTTGATTTCTTAAAACAAGTCTAGATCCTGTGTTTCATAAATTACTACAATGCATTTAATAGGTAGCCTTTTCATAAAGGAGCACAGCGGATGTGTACACAGGCCCTGATGAAGCTAATAACTGCCTCTCAATGGCTTTCAGTGTTATTATATATTTAAGATCCGAGCTCCCTTAATCAACCACAGAGATGCAGCTGGCAGCAGTAAATTGCCAACAACAGCTCATTACAAATAAGGCAACATTAGTTTTTCAAGGACAAAACCCATGTCAGTTCTTCACTGAGAGCTAATCACCCTTCTCCCTCCAGTAATGTGCTGGCACAACTTGCTTCATCTAATAATACAACTTTGCTGCCCAATCCCCTCCACAGGGGACATCACCAAATCAAGTTCCTAGATTTCATTACTTATTTGGGCAAATGGCACAGACTGCATCCCATATTCTCCCTCCTCAAGCAAGCTACAGGCAGAACGTGTCCCATAACACCATGATGATATGTCACAGGAGCATAAGCACTGGCCTCACTCTGGGGAGAAGAGAAGCATCTTAGGCCATAAGACCCTTAGAGACACAGCTGTGAGTATGTGCTTTGCAGGCTGGAGACCTGATGTGACACTTGGGAATGATTTTTTGGGTACATATCAAGTGTGTGTCACTCGATGCCCAGTCTGTATGCACTGGAAAACAGCAAGCACCTGCAGGCACTTGGGTGAAGGAGAAAGGGGAAGATCTCTGAACACCACATGGTGTTCACACTTGCTGCCTTGCTGCCTCCTAAAAGAAATGTGGGGGTTGCCCCGTGCAACCAAGACAAGAGCACAGCACTTTTAAGAGAGATGCACATGGCTGGGAGATATTAAGACTGAAATTTTAAGGGGGGTCAGGAAAGATTAAGCATTGTGTGAATGAAGAGGAGAAAAAGAAAACACAGTTCACCCTGTTATAGCTGTATCTTCCCTCCTGCAGAGGGGGTGACCAGCTTCTGGCCTTAGGGACCCAAAGCAATGACACATTTCAGCCCTAGGGAACATCTCCTCCCCAGATTTCCTCTGGAAATGAAAACAGTCCCCTGTGCCATGCCCTAGCCTGGTGCAACACACGCGCTCTGCCCCCTGCTATGGGCCAGGGCCAGGGCCAGCTCTCATAAGAAAGACCCAGGGCACTGGATGTTCCAGCCAAGGACCCAAGATCTAGATCCTGGTGGTGGTATTTGAACTGCCTGCAAATCCCTCTGGGCCAGGTAAGATTGCCAGTGATGAGGGGAAAACATAGAACCAGAGAATAATTTGGGTTGGAAAGAACCTTCAGATCATACAGTTCCAACCCCCCTGCCATGGGCAGGAACACCTTCCACTAGAGCAGGTTGCTCGATGTCCTGTCCAGCCTGGCCTTGAACACTGTCAGGGACCCTGAGGTAGGTACTGGAAGCAGGCTGAATAAGAGTTTAATCTTTGCTTGGTCTGTTACGATACCTTATCCTGTGGCTTCAGACATGAACCCAGTGCAAGCCAGGGAGGTGATGAACACTGACCTATGCGAACAAAGTGGGACAGACAAAGAGATAATGTGCTCAGCGACAAAATGTGAAAAAGGGAAGGTCTTTCACATTCAGCCCGGTTTACAGAGTCTCCCTGACACACTGGAAGACTCTCTGTTCTTTGATGCGTTCTACTGCAAGGATGAGCATGCTGAAGGTTTCTTTTTTTTCTCTCAAGCTACAGGCCACAGATGAAAAGCTGAGCTAAAGAGGTCCAAATGCTGAGTCAGGGGTTTATTTTTGCTGTTTCTTTAGAAATACCTCACCCAACTTCTCTTGGAAAAGAAAAGAGGAACTTAAAAAAGCAGTACCGCTTTGTTCTCCCCCTGCCACAATCTATATATTGACACTGACAATTTTAAAGGACTTTCGGGAAGGGAGGCTATGTGGTCTCTGGGGACACTTTCCCTAGAAACATCAGAGGATTTAGCTCATATTTGTGTAACTGTTGGCATTTGGTTCCTAGATTTATGCTCCCAGAGACATTCCAAAGACTGCTTGGACAAGTCAAATTCAGTGGGCCAAGAGCGTAATTTCCTAAACCTTCAGCAGGCAACTTTCAGCTAAGTTATATATTACGCAGGTTCTATTGACATAGGATTCTCCATGAATTTACAGGTGTAAATTGCATAGGTGAAATACCACTTTAATTGGTTTTCCATGTAATTGTGTGCATTATTTTCTGCACTGACTTATTAACGCAGTAAAAACTTTTGAGGGGTGGTGGTGCAGATGTAAGAATGCAGATTGTAATAGAACTCCAGTTGCAATGTTATCTATAGAAAAACTACTGGGTTTTGAACATGAAAGAACACACAGTTTTCATATAGCTTTGCAGTGACATCTGAAAAAGAGGTCCCTCCTGGTTTTTTTGAGACAGTAAGGAGAAGAGACGCCAGCAGATGGGGGAAGGATTGCTTCCTCCTTCAAGATGGACTTCTTTTGATTTATTTGGCATTGAGTCAGGAGACAAAATACAGTGGCTAAATGAACCAGTGACCTCTTCTATGATCATGATAGCTGTGGTAGATAGGTGGGCATGAAGAGCCTGAAACTACACATCTTCTTCATGTTCTCATCAAGAAAGTTTGAATCTTCAACAGAGATGCAAGACAAGGCTGGAGTCACCATTTAGAGGATGTCCCCAGAGGGAAGACCCTCCCTTACACTTTAAATAATAGCACTATGTCCTATACCAAGGTCTCAGAGCCCCAGGTACCCGTGAAACATCAGTTAAGACTGACCTTGCTGAGACCCAAATCAGACATCTTCAGCTTTCCCACACAGCTTGGAACAATCTGTTTCACAAGCCCAGCTAACCCCTTTGCAAAACACATTTAAATGCCATTTCTTTCACTTCCCAACATTCACCCATTGAATACACAAGCTGTGCTTCAGGAGCAAGGAGAACAAAAGCATCACTCCAAGATGCTTACAGGCACTTGCTGGAATAAAATGTTCTACAGAAGGACCAACACCTTCTCCATTATGCATCTTTTTTGATAGCATCAGAATAAGAACCTGGTTTAAATGTGCAGGAATGGCATGGCTCCAGCAGTTACACAGCTATTCTGTGTGCTCTGGGAAAGGGGACATCAACAGATTGCAAAATGGGAAAGTCTCTCTGGAAGCGGCAAACAAACACGTTACGTAATTGGGCCTTTTGGGAACTGAAGGAAGGTCTCCAGAAGATCAGTGCCCTCACAGCACTTTCTAATTATACTGGGACTTACCAGCAATCTAATAATAGTGGCTTGTACATGGTTTTCTTTCATTGTCGTGTCCCCCTGCGCTGCCCTATCTTTGTTGTTAGTGCTTCACAAAAACGCATCTTACCCTATTGTATCAAGCTGATTGAGACAGTCTAGAATGGCAAACGGGCACCAAACACCTTTAGAAAGGGCAGCAGAATTATCTCTTGGCCACCAAAGCATGGGAAATCCTCAAGGTTTAGAACTCAACTGAATCAAATGTGCTGGGGAATTGCACCATTCCATAGCTGCATTTTAGCTGAAGCACAGCACTAACAAGCAATGACATAGCAAACGGGCTTTAGCTCTATAATCCGCATACTGCACTAGCACATATCTTCACTCCCATAGAGCAAATTCTTCCAAGGAATGATGCCCGTAAACAGCACCTCAGCTTCAGAAATTGACTGCACTTCTGCTCCAGGGCTGTCCTAAACTTGTGCCCCCGCAAGCACAGACGTGAAGGGAATTTTCTGCAAGTCAACTGTACCATTCTATACCTTAATGTAGACTGTAGCAGCCAGACTTTAGATGAGCATCTACTGCATTTCAGGCACATGAATAGACTGCAATTTCTGCAGTCAGTTTCATACTTCTCCCAGGAAAATGAAGTATGTGCATGTCCTCTCCTACCTGAATGAAGCAAGCCTCTTGGTCAACATACGGCCCTGCAGTTGCCAGCTCTTCTCACCCCATTCCCCAAGCCCCCATCTGTACCAGGCTGCTAACTCCTAAAGTGGTGCTTCCCATGTACCATCCCCCCCTGTGATTCCAGGGAGAGATAGTTTAAAGGCAATAGAGAGATGATGGGAAAGCCCTGGCATCTGCACAGAAAAAACACCCTTGGGTTTCTAAGAAAGCTGTTTTCCCCCCGTTTCTTGCTTGCTGTGCACATGCTGACAGCCAGTAAGAAAAGGAAGGAGGAGGCTTGCCGGCATGGGGAGGGCACACCAGCACACCCCGGGAGGCCAGGCAGTAGCTCCAACAGGATGTGGTCAGCCTGTTCCCAGCACACCCGTTGGTTACTGGGCTGTTGGCAAAAGGCAGCAGTGAACAGATTAGTGGAGGAAAGGATACCAGCAGAGGCACAGCACAGAGGGTCCTGGTGCAAAGCCTTGGAGAAGGCATCACTGTCCCACTGCAAAACCCCCATCTCAGCCTGAGCACCAACAGGTAGGTGACATTACCTGTCTTGAATGAAGGAAAGCACAGAGGTCCTGGCTAGAGTGATGCATCCAAGACACGGAGCAGCCTAAGCGCCTCTAAGCCCTCTTGTGGTTCTGTGTTTGGCCTGCCATGTAAACATGTCACATCCCAGGGGAACTGAGATCAAACTTCAAAGTCTTCCTGCCAGTAGCCCAGTTTTGCTAGCGCCAAGTGACCTGGTTAAAAAGTAAAGAGTCTTCTGGGGGTATCCTTATAGCCTAGTTCATTGCACCTCTGCAGACAACGCCCTGCTTCCCTAAAATCAAAAAAAGAGAATCCAAGAAGTGCATTCCTTGCTTCTACAATTATCATTCTGGAGCCAGGAACAATGGCGTACCATGTGCTCTCGGCCCTTGTGTGAGCAACATGCATGTTCTGGCCTCCAGATTGCTGGAGCTGTGAAGTTCTTGCTCAGTTTTTCCTGAGATTTCAAAAGCCCAACTGGTCTAATATCCTTCCTGAGAGCTACAAAGCACTTTTTTCTCTCCCCCTCCTTCAAGAAGTTTCATGATTCCCGCTTTTGCTTCATTCTCCCTGTGCAAGCAGAGCATGTAACAGAACATAAGGCTTTCTCTCGGCACTCATCATGGGTCTCTCTCAGCTGCTAAGAGACCAATTGTATGATATGCAACACCCAAGCTAACACTTACTTCTCCCTTGACACAGCAGTGCCCTTTATCAGTGACGGCTCCAAGTTCTACACAGAGGTTTTTTGTTACAGAGCCTATTGTTGGCAGGGACTGATGTACAGACAGACTTCACTATAGGAAGAGCCTGAGGCCGGAACAATGCAACTCCCAATCCTCACTCCTCCCAGAGCCCCAGCTGGGCAAGGAAATATCTTCACAACATATCCAAGGATAGATGTTTTCTACCATGATTTACTGGGCTAATTTGTATTCTCTACATAATGTAATAAAGCAGGGTACAGCGCTAATTTTTCCACCATCCACCTAACAACAGTCAGGATTAGCTTCCAACAGCTTTCAGCCTCTTTATCATTTGCAAGCAGCCAAATGTAGCTGCAGTTGCATCCTAACCATGAGACTTCTCTGCATGACAGTACTATTTCAGGACTTTCATTGGCCAGTGATACAGAACTGCAGACTTTAGAAGAGTAGGAGGTGAAGTTATCTTCACCAGAGCCCTGGACACAGCCTCAGTAGAACAGGCTGTGACCCAATTCCAGATGACCTGACTTTCAACAGGCAAGGGAAAATAAGTATCACAATTCATACACTCAGTTTAGGCCCTTCACAAGACAGATCCTTGTGACTGAGGCCATAGAGATCTGCTCAGCACATGGGTAGAGTGTGGGAAGCTGGGCTCACAAACCAGTTCAACTTTGCTGCTGCTGGAAGCGTGGAGTGCCCCCAAGCAGGCATCAATCTCTGGTCTGTTACCAAGGCAGGAATGCAGCATTTCAGGCTCCCCAAACCAAATAAGGCCATTCATGGCTTTCTGTAATGCAGTTGTACACAAACACCTCCAGTTCAGCTCTGGGAGCCATGTGCATTTAATGTCAGGAGAACCGGAGGCTGTAAGTAACAAATAAAACCTTCACTTACACTATCTCATCATTCTGGAACTCCAGCTCCCCGCAGGTGTCTTCAAAGTCCTCTCCTCCACCTTTGGCTGAGCCTTCAATGGTTTTGTAGGGCACAATAACATTTCCTCGTGCACCAGAGGTTCGCAACACTTTCACTTCCATGGTCCCCACACTTTCACTGATGTGCATTACCGGCTCCTCAAAAGTGAAGATGCCGGCATGGTCATCATCAAAGATGGTGACAGTGGCAGTAGATGGTGATCCCAGGCAGGCAAGTGTTGAGACACGACTGGCCTCAAGAATGCCCTCATCTGAGGCCTCAGTGCTCACACGGACATTACTGAGATGAACCAGGAAGTTCTCATCCTCCTCAAATATGTCATCATCAATTATGCCAACACGGATTTCCTTCTGGGTCTCTCCGGGCTTGAAGACCACTGTCCCTTCAGTGAACTCATAGTCAGAGCCAGCATTGGCCGTCCCATCCTCTGTCCTGAAGTCAACGTACACTGTGTTGGTCAAGTCACCTCCCCGGCGAATGATGGTCAAGGCAACTGTGCCACAGTTCTCCAGACACTGGTAGGTCCCCTGCTCAAAGTAGAGCTTGCTGATGGGATCATTTTCTGCCACCTCGCTGTTAACCTCATGCATGCTGACAGCTTTGCGGGCCTGGTCTGCAGCATGTCTCTTCAAGATGTTGCCAGCTCCAGTCATGAGCCGAGTAGCCTGAATACGGTAAAAGGCCCTGCTCTTTTGCTGCTGGCTCAGGACCTGGTAATTGGCCAACTCGATAAGCTGTTCAATTTCCTTGTCAGGGTGTTTTTGTTTCAGCTCCTTCAGGATCCGAGCCATTTCCCTCCTAGCTTCCTCATCGTCCTGGTCTTTCTCATCCACCTCCAACACCAGTGTCCCATCCAAAAAGTTCTCCACATGAGAGTTAGCAACCTTTCCATCCATCTCGATATCAGCTTTGGAGGAGGGCCGGTCACCCTCATGCTCAATGATCATGCCTCTCTGCTTGCCAGCTCGGTATTTCTTGTAGACGTACTTGTAAAATAAAAGCCTCCTGTCAGCTATCCAGGCAAATACCACACAAATGGGGAAGAAGAAGAAGGTGAGCAAGCCTTCCCAAACCTCCACAATCCCGGGAGAAGACACAGATAAAATAATGTAAAGCCAAGTGTAGGCAAAGATGCTCCAGGCCGCTGTAACAAAAAACACTCGCAAGTGCTTGATCTTCCTTATCTCTCCATCTGGAACCACATAAACACAGATCGCAATGATGACAAACATGTTAAACGCAGCACTCCCCACAATTGTGCTTGGTCCCAAGTCTCCTGCTGTGAAGCCATGGCCACACACTTCTATAACAGAGAGGAGAATCTCAGGGGCAGATGAGCCCAAAGCCATCAATGTGAGGTTGGAAACGGTCTCATTCCAGATCCTTACTGTGGTTTTGCTGGTCTCGCCGTTGGGCTTCTTGATGGTTATTTCCCTCTCTTGGGATGTAATGACTTCGATGGAGGACATGAAGCGGTCAGCAATGATGGATACTCCCAGAAACATGTACACCATTGCTACAAAATACACCGTTGCCCGAGCAATTTTGTCACCGAATGACGGGTCTTGCGGTTCCCATATTGGTAAAATCACACCCTTTTTGCAGATGTATGAGCCAGTGCACTCCTCAGTATCGTTCACAGGCAATTCGCTGGGGCCCTCTGCATGGATGCCATCTGCATGGAAGAGCAACACCAGGATAATGCTCAGGAGTTGGAAGCTCACTGGGAAGGTGAGAGGGTGAGTTGCTTGCGACATGGCCGCTTCCACAGAACAGGTCCAGATGTCCTCAACCTGCAGAGACAAAAGGAAAGATGCATTAAGTGAGGCTGACCAGAGAAAACAAACAAATTTTTCCTCTTCAGCCTGTTTATTTTTCATCTTTCCAAACATATAATCAACTTACCCTGTTACTCAAGAAGACACATCTAATGAGCCCATTTGTGTTATTACTGCAGTTTTCCATGTACAAATCATCTAGTTCAGTTATCTGAACAATGACTGATTCAGATACTACCAGTGGGCCAGCACCTTCCCCCTGTAGCTACTAAGATATTTAATGCCACCCTCTTTCTCTTCACTGAAAGCCTATTTGTTCAATTGCATTTTCTTGTTTCTCATCTAATTAAAGCCTATCATTCTGCTTCACAGATGGCAGAAGTGTTTCCCATTTCTAAATTACAATGCAATCACTCACTGGAGTTCAGGGTAAGAGCAGGAGAGGAGAGGGAAATCTATTATCCCCCCATTTAAAAAAAAATGTATATTTCTATATTTGCCATTTTTAGCCACTGCAAACTACGTATTTCACAGCCTTTTCTTGCTCACAATCCTCCCAGGCATTTACTCCACATCGGAAATCTGCACAAAGTGAGCTCAAGCCCTGGCAAAAGCTTATTCTTAACAGTAACTTGGTCATAAGGTGCACCAGAAGGGCAGTCTTTAATTAATGATTTTGGAGCCATTCCTTCCACAGTGCATCACTTTGCACCTTCCTGAAACTGGAAAGAACCCCATATGCATCCAAGCCTGGCTCTCTTGGCATGCTTCAAAGAGGAAACCTGTTTCTGTGCTTCTTTCACACTAGGTCAGCTTTGACGTCTTCCCCTTCAAGGGCCTTTCTCACTCCATTTACAACATCAGTCAACAGGCGCAACAGCAGTACTTGCCCTTCTCCTTTCCCAGGATTTTCCAGCAGTGTAGAGGAGCTGTTAAAGAGGTTTTCAGTTAGTTAACAGTGCATAAACTGACTGAACAGATGTGTTTAGTGCAAAAAACCTGAGCATGCTCAGTGTTACATTCTCAATTTTACAAGGCAATAAAAGCCAGATTCCTAGTTATTAAAGCAGTTTTTTCTCCTCAAGGAGAGCCTTTGCTATGCTTCTCCAATACAAGTTAATTTAATCACATGGTCTCTTTGAAGAGAGGAAAATGAGTACATCAATACCTTCAATTTGCTGGAGAATACAAAACGCTGAAATGGCTTTTTGCTCATAAAACACACATACCCCAGAAAGAAAAAAATCCAAATGAAAGGTTTCAACCATGAAAGGTTTCAGCTTCTAACAGAAGGATGATATTCCCAAGCCCATATCAGAGACGGGACACAAGCAGAAGATCCAGTCAAAGCCTCCGCAATGCCTGGCAAGTCTCACCCTACCATTTGCCATCTGCCTGGTCTCCAGCAAACACAATGCCAGGTCTGACAGCTGCATGCAGTGGGAGACACAGACCAACCCATCCACACTAAAGGCAGCATCCAGTGACAGCATCCCAGCTGTCACCTGGGCCCCATCACAGCCAGCGTGACGCAAGCAGGACAGCTAAGCACACCTTCCCTCTTCCTTCTTAAGAAGTGCTTGCTTCACAGCACAGCTGGGAACCAGGCTGACTCTCCACCATGAAAAAGCTACACCCATGCTCCGTCGCTGACTGCAGAAGCGCAGCCTGGCCAGCATTCCTAGGGAGAAGCGTTTACCCTCCTGAACAGGGATGCACCAACATCTACTTGAAGAAAAGCACCTAGTTCACCACCACACATCTCCTTATCCTCCATGACACAAAAATCACCCTTCCTCATTAAGGCAGGGGCGTATCACACAGGGAGAAGGCTGCACACGAATGAAGAACTGGGTGGAGGAATCAATGGGAACCATCCTACACCCGCGTTACACGACCTACCCCATGAAGGGACATTGTAATGATGGATCAAATCCCTCTCCTTCATTTGTCTTTATTTAAGGATGCTATGGTGGTATTATCTGTCTGGAAGAATAGTACTGAGAATTTATCAAGACAGTGTTGTACAAATGGCATTATACAAATGAAATTTCCAAGTTCTTCTGCCTTGCCCCTACCACCCCTGATTTTCTAATTAAGAAAAAGATACACAGAGCAAGAAGCAAACAAGCCAGAGAACTGGGTGATAAGAACAGATAAGATGAACAAGAAGAAGCAAATCTCTTGTATGAAGGCAGATTTTAAAGAAATTAGTTGTTTGCAGTTGTAGCTGCTAATGCTATAAAAAGCTCCAGTGCTGGCACCAGAACCCTCAACATTGCTCCCTTGATCACAGTCCCTGGGTACCTCCTGCTTCCCAGAACTCAGGCGGAAGGCATAGCTAACAAATCTCACGTAAAAAACTGAAAACATGATGTTTGCAAAGAAGAGTACCTTGTCACAGGCTATTTAGTGGATAGCTAAATTGAAACAGATGTGTGTTCATGGTCACTGAAGTTTAGCCAATTAGTCACCCAGCATCTGTACTCCTGTGTTTCACACTGCTCCAAACCAAGTCTCAGAGACATTTGATAAAGGAGCTGTCAAAACAGAGGCTGATTTGGTATCTACTCTGTTTACTCCAGATAGCTGCTAAGTGTAGATGCGGTTTGATTTTTTTTTTATATTTAAATATGTAGGTTTAAAAAAGACTTAGTGTGGGCATAAAATATTACTCAGCTGAATGGGTCTTCACCTTCTCTTTCTAAAGGGTAGTAGTTTCAACAGAAAACTCAAGAGCATCCACCTGCCCTTGTTCAGTTAATTTTCTCCCTGTGGCATGTCATATCCTTGCACATGTACAATTATTCAGATCAACCAGGCATTGTGAAATCCCCTTGGCAAGAAGAGGAAACAGATGGTTCTAGAGAATATATTATGCTTTGGGTCACTGATTTAGGTCAGAAAGAATAGGAGAGTCCCATCACACTTTGGACCAACTCTACAGTCTTAAAAGGATTTGAGCACTGGAAGTCTCAGCCAGCAAAGAAGACAGCCACTAAATCAGATTAATAAGCCAGTTGAAGATTATTTGCCATGTTCCTCTCTTTCAATCATTCTAGGATAAGTCTGGTTTTTTTGGGGTGGTTTTTCTTTGGGGTTTGTTTGATCTTTTTTCTAATCAAGACCCATGTTACATTAAAACAGGAGGAAAAGAGACCTCGAGGCTAACATCTGAGCAATCCGTCTCTCTGGCCTTCCCATCCATCTCCCCATATACAAACAACATTTTTCCCTCTGATGGCAGGAGATAAGAAGCATGGAAGTTTTCTGAAGAGTTCAGAAGGGTGGGGAAAGGCTGGAGCTTTGGAAGGGAAACCCACCAGCCTTGGCAATGTGCTGGGACCTTTCTTTGCGCAGCAGCAACATCCTCCAACTCTCTGCTGGACTTTCTCCAGCTTTTTGTGGTGCAGTCATCAAGCAAGATTCACATACCCTCACCAGCTTTTCTACTTGAACCAATTCGCAATGAGTTGTTATTAACACCAGACTTGGGAATTACAGAGGGCTAGAAAATGCTTGGCCACAGTATGTTGGTTATACACACACAATCAGAGTGTGACACTAAAAATATCTCTGAGAAGCAGCTGCTATAAGATTAGCAGAATTTCTTTATTTGTAGAATCCAAAATAAACAGTTTAGTCCTCAGAGACCCTCTTTCACTGCATTTGCATAGGGTCTCAGGCATGGTCAGCCCACTGTTGCAAGCACAGGGTTAGGAATATTCCCAGCAAAATCATTCCTATTATTCTCTAACAAGAAGCAAGGCTACCAGAATGCCAGCCCTCTGTCCAAACCCAACTTCGTTAGCTTTTCATTAAGGTGGCCCAATTGCATTTCCCATCCCAGCCATCAACAATAAAAGCAAATGTGGTAGCTGATTCACAGCACATGAGGTTAGCAGCCCAGCAAACACTGCCTGCCACAGTGCTCGTGGCCTCCCCATCACTCTCCCAGTGCCTCTAGGGTTAGATTTATCACAGCAACGCTGGGGAGGGGTTCAAGCTGCTTTCGTGCTTGGTGCTAGCAAATGTGTGTGATGAAGGGTCCCAAACCACCACCCCAGGCCAGCAAAACCTTGCCCATAATCACTACCCCATGCCCAGGGACAGCACCCAGAGCCCTTTTCATCACCAAGGGAACCAGGTTGTCCTACGGATCCCTGGAACTGGCTGCCTGAGAACTTTCAAAGGGAGCTGGAGCTAAACAGGAGAGCCAGATCCTAGCATATGCTCTCCTGAAGTACAGGCTGTGCTACTGTGGACAAGCTCTTCCCAGGGTTATAGCAGTTTGTTTTGCACAGTCATGGAAGAAAACCTTCAAGAGGCTACATGGTTCTTCAAGGCAAGTTCAGTTTATATCCATCTCCCAGCCAAAGGATGCCGGTCCAGCCTGTATTCCAACCCTTGGTGTTGCCAAACACCAGGAGAGCAGTTGCTGCCCACATTGACACATGCCTCCCTGCTGAGCATGGGGAGCTCTAGATTTTATGGACCGGGAGCACAGACCTCCTGCTGACAGCTTCTGCTCCAGCCCCAGATAGGAGCTGCCAGATAGGGAGAAAACCTCCTTTTAGTCCCTGCTCTAACCTTTCACTGGCAACAACACTATTTCAGGCTGGCTGGTTGCTGTATGTGAAACGAGCCTAGAAGCTGCCCTATGTTTCAACAAAGTACAGCTTTTCCTTTGCAGCAGCCTCCCCAAAGTCCAGTCTCCATTTAGATACTTCACCTTTGGAATATCCACTGTAAGACCCTTGCAGTTATTTTCCTACACCTTTGTATCACATGCAGTTTTGTGACCATCTGCAACAAGCTGGTAGCACCATTATTTTTCAGAGTACTGAAGAAACACTGCTAGCCCAGGCTCTTTATTATACAAGAAGGACTGGGGAGGGAAGGAAATGGCCTGGGCTCACAAGGAATGAGTGGCCACAGAAAGAGAGAATTTCCACAGTGATTTTTTTCCCAGCATTCGACAGAAAACCCATACAGAGCAACTGTAACTCAGCACTGTTCACAACATTACAGCCACCACCGATGCCAGCCAATGGTGCCGACCCCACTGCGACATCAGGTTTGTAATAACCATCATTACTGTGAATTTACTGTCAGCTTGCAGGGGAAAGGGTATCCCCACGGCAGTGCCACTGGTGTGCAGGAGGTGGGAGCAGCCCCCTCTCCCCACAGGGTGGCTGCTCGGTTGTTGAGGGGCAGAAGGAAATTTGCTCTTCACATGGGAGCTACTGCTTTTCGACATGCTGTGAGGACATGACCAGGACCGTGTTGCAACACCACAGGGACTCCCAGCCAGCTCTTCCCCATCCCACAGTCAGAGCTAGACAGAGAGGAGCTAGTGAGGGTGCTCCACTGCTCAAAACCCCCTTTGCTGCTGCAGGAGCAGGAGAAAGATAGAAATAGGGTCTCTCTTCAGCTAGAGGGGCCAAAAACTTTGACAAAGAAGAAGCTAGCAGCTACTGCAAGGCACAGCTAGCATGTAAGCTAGAGAAGCAGAGCCCCAAAGCAAGCCAGCTACTCACACCCCTGCCAGTGTCCCTGGTGAAAAGACAGCAACCCCCAAAAAGGCCCCTAGTGAGATGACAGGCTCTCCTAGCCAGCAAGTGTGTGTTGTGTGTCATCCCCCCTTCACAGCAAGAATGGCTGTTTCAAGTTATGTGCCCCTATGCTCCAGCCCCAAGTTCAGACCCTAAGTCTCCAAGTCACGGCACCCCTTTCCCAGTTTCTCTTGCAGGAGAGGAACATGTAAGAGTCTACCGTCAGCAGCACTGACGGGGCAAGCCCTGCACACCTCACCTCCATGGGTGGGATTCATACCCACTGCCCCATCTCCAGAGGGCTAGCAAACCTCTCCTCTCCTGCTGGTCCTTCCTGGCCATGCCGAAGCCTGTAGACCTGTGCCTCATTGAAAGCAGCAATCTGCTTCACGGCAGGGCAACTTAAGCAAAGCCTGCAGTGGGAAAAGACGTGACTGTGGGGTTAAAAAAAGAAGCTCAAAAAAGTTGTCTGGTGTCTGACCATCAATCAGTAAAGCAGCCAAGAGCCTACTCCAGCTTCCTACAGCCAAGGGACACAAAATGGATTCCAGCAGCCCTGAAAGGTGCAGAGCGGTTGGAGATTTGTCAGGGCAGCCACAGGCACTGCTAGCTTCACTTACGATCTTGATGCTGAGCTGTGGCACAGCTCTGGCAAAAGGTAGCTCCTGTCAGCTGTGATTTTTACCCATTAAAAGAAGAGTATCCTACTGCCATGCTGGCTGTGCATTCGGACCTGTGGGGGAAAGCTACTCTGTCCAAATACCATTTTGCCACTCAGGGCTGTGCAGTGTGACAGCACTTTAAACACAGCTTGGAAAACCCTTGGCTCACAGCCCTGCTCTAGCTCTGCCCAACTCCTTCTCCCTTCCACCCAGCCTGACGACACCAGAGCAGACGCAGGTTGTTGATAACCCATGCCTATGACCCTCTAGATCTCCGCATCAGGAAAAAGATGTTTAGGCCATCAAACCTAGCACAAAAAACCCATCAAAACCTTTCCAAATATAGACAGAGGCACAAGCTCTCCATGAAGCCAATCAAGTAATATACACACCAGGCCACCCTCTTTTCTGTAAAGGACATAAAAAAGAAGAATTATCAGTCTGCAACTGATTTTTCCAAGTATCCTATCTCTTCAATGAAGCATCCAATCTCCTCCCACAATTTCCCCAGCAACTTTCCAAAATAAACATAAATAGAGAAAATAAAACATCCTCGATATAAAATTTCAGCCAGATTGGATGGATCTGGGGGCAGCTTGTAAAGACAGAGCTTGAAAGTGTTTGTCAGGGAGATTCCAGCCTTGCTTTTTTAACGCATGGAGACCAAATGGCAAGTCGTCCCTTTCCCCCATGATTCAAGATCTCAGCAAGGAAAATGCCAGGAAATGAGAACCAAAGGAGAAATACTTTTTGGGGTCATATTTTTATTTATTTTATATATATATATATCTCCTCTCCTACTCGCTGCTCTTTCCAGACCATTTCTTTATCCCTGCCACCTGCTTTTGTCCTCCCCTTTATTAAGCAGCATCAGCCTCTTCTCCATTATTCCTCCCAGGCTGCTTCTCCATTATTCCTCCCGGGCTGTTAATGCCTTCCTCTGCCTGCGGGTCTCCCCTGCTGATTTAAGCATGGTGCTATCTTCCTGTTCTCCAGGAGCCACCTTTGAGGCTGCCCTGCAGACAGACTCCCTCTGTGGTCTCAGGGCAGCCCTTCACCTCCCTGTGCTCTGTGTCTTCCTCTGTGAAATAAGAAGAGCATCTCCTCTGAGTGCTGGGGGAATAAAACACTGCTAATAAACCCGAGGCTGCTGGGCAGCCTGGGAGGAAGCATCTGCCCAGAGATGTCCCATAGGGGCCAGGAGAGATGAATTAGCAGGCCTGTTGCTTCCCTCTCTGTCTTCCTCTGTCCACTCTCCCCTCTGAGTCCATTTTTGCACTTGGTTTGTAGCTGTGTGTGGGTCCCCTGTGCAGTGGGATGCTCTCCTGGGCTCTGAGGGAAGGAGGAACAGAAAGCTTCAAGGGAGCAGAGACAAGTCAGCAGCCCCAGATTCTTGTGCACATCCAGGGGTGAAGAGGTGGGAGACATCCCTGGGAGTGTGTGTGGAATAAGGCTGAGGTGAATGCAGATTGTGGACCTGGGTGATTAGGATATGGTCCTAGACAGGAGGTGGGCACATTAGTTTGGGCTGGAGACCCACCCTGGCACGCTCCATCCATCAACTGGGTGCTTTGCCCTGGCTGGTGAAGGGTGGTAGGAGAGTCACCATCCAGAGGTACAGTTCTTGAACCGTTGACTCTAGAGGGAGCTGAACCCTAGTGCTGAGCATATGCCCAGCTCTTAAACCACCACATCTCAGAAAAGGGAATCTAATCCCACGCGTTTGCCGGGTCTTGGTTACCTTCTCAAAAGGAAGATTGACTACCTGTCCCTCCTGCCCAGTGTTCCTCACCTTCTCTGTTTCCCCAGGAGCAGTAAATCTTACCTCTGTTAGCTAGCCAGATTTCCTTAGGAAGCAAGGTATATGAAATCAGTTTCCACCTCAGCCTGTCTTTTTACATTGCTCCCCCTAATTTCAGTTAAAATCACTAGAGGGATAGTGATAGCAGGGAAAGTGAAGTTCCTACAAGCTGCCTGAAAATAGCTGGAGAGATAGCACTCACACCCTTGGCAAGAGAAAGGCCAGTCAGTGAGCTCAGCCTATATTGGATGCCAGATTCCCAACGGCAGAGCACACTGAGCACCCTGCAGCAGACCCAGTATTTGCACAGCTGTGGGCACCAATATCCATGAGCCAGGAGCGCATGCAGATCACAGCACCCTGAGACTGAACAGATCTCCAGGTTTTTCACTGCACTGGTTGCAAGGAGTGCCAGTATCGCCTGCCATTTATGTTGTCTATGATCAACCTGTTGGTTGGTTGTCCAGTGATGCTCATGCCTTGGGGAACACTGGATTTTATTATAGGATCTGAGTTTCATTAGGATGCTGGAGAAGAGTGGCTTTTCCCTGGTAAGCCAGCAGGACTGTATCCCCCCAAAAAAAACATCCCCCAGCAGAAAAGCACATTCTGTCCTAGATGTAATACTGGAACATTGCAACCCAGACAATGCTGAGCAGACTGGGACAATACGAAAGGCCCAAACAGGCTGTGCCTTTATGGCATTATGCAGGGTGCTGTGAAGACTCCCAAGAACTCGAACATGAGCCAATTTCATGCTTTGCCATGTACAGCAGTGCCAGGAAAGCAAACTACATACAGCCTGGCCAGCTGCAGAACAGTGAATATTGAACTCTCAGGAGCAGTTCACAGCCAGAAGATCACAAAAAGCTTAGGGAAAGTTGGGGAGAGAGAAGCAAGCAAAGTTTTATCAGCTTGAAATTGTGCTACTCAGTGTTGACATTCAGGGATGCTGGGCACAAAGAGTACCTCCAGTCTCCTCAAACATCTGCAACACAAAACCTGGTACAGAGGAAGCTTCAAGCAGCGTGGTTCCCCAGCACTGGCTTAGCAGCTGTTTATGCCTCCAGAGAAGCAAAGCTGGGGGGTATAATAGGAGTTAGGCAGTGCATCAGCTTCCCTGGGGAGACAGTGGTGGGGGTTCATGATTATGGCTCTAGAAATGCTGAGTTATTTCCCTATTTGGGCTAAACACCTCTGCTGGAAAATGGGCAAAGCTGCTATTGAAGAACCAATCAGAAGGAAAACGGGAGAAAGAAACATTTATCAGATGCACCCAGAGGAACACAAATGCCTTTCTTTGGTGATGTCCACTGCCCCAGCCAAAGTGATATAGCACAGCTCTTTTTTCCCTGGCTGCCATCAACACATCAACATGCAAGTGTCCAAGCTTCTCTTTTCTAAATAAAAGGGCACCTCTTCCCTTTGTGCTGGTGAGAAAAAGCACATGAATGCTTGGGCAGGTGTTGGGAGAGTGCACAGAGAGTGCCAGCCTGCCTCAGCCCCCATTTCCATTGCCTGGCTTGTGGATGTCCAACATCTGGGACTGGAGGAACAGCATCCTGCGAAGCGCAAGCAGAAGAGCCCTGAAATCACTCGCACCCACATGCCTGTGACCTTGTGGTTTTACTACAGCTTTCATTTTTAGACTACAGTTCTCCCTAGTGCTTGCTGCATTTCTGCAACGTTTTGGCAGTTGGCTTTTGCCCTGGAGACAGAGCTGAGTGTGGGGAAGCAACAAGGCTACGATTAAAGAATTAAACTCGAGATGACGGAAGAGCCCCAGCCATGCTTCCACCTAGACAAAGCCTACGTGATGAGCGCAGCTTAATGCCAGCTCTTAACAACACATGCTGGTAGAGATGAAAACTGGAATTTCATCTTGGCTGCAGGTGGCTCCGGCCGCTCACCTCGGAAACCGTTTCAAGACAGAAACCCCGGGGCTGGAGGAAAAGCAGCCCTACCCGTAGGCACGAACAGCCACTCCGGGCGGAGGCACCGCTCCCCGCCGCCTCGTACGGGCGAAGATGCCCGTAAGCCCCCCGAGAGGAGCCGCTTTGCTCCCGCATCCTCCCCAGCCCACCTGCCCAGCAATGCCCGGCCCCAGGGGTAGGGGGGAGGAAAACCCCAGCTGCAGCAGCGCCTCCTGTCGCGACATATCGCGATTGGCCGGCGGGGGAGGGGGGCGAGCCCCACCGTCTTCCCAAAGGTACCATGGCTGGGCTGGAAAATGCATTCCCGAGGCCGGAGAGAGCGGGAAGCATCCTACACCCTCCTCCCGATCATCTCCCACACGGCTCCTGGCCCCCCATCCCTCCTCCCCCCATCCTCTCCGACACCGGGGATCCCAGTGCAGAAAACGGAGTCGGGGCCGGGCTGGGTCCGGCCGGTCACGGTCCTACCTGTCGGAGGGCTGGGGGTGCAGGAGCGGGAGCCCGGGGGCCGGCTCAGCAGCGGCGAAGCATCGCGGCGGGACGCGGGGCGGGTGCCGGAGCCCCGGTGCGCGGCTGCGGCGGGCGGGAGAGAGGGAGGGAGAGAAGGAGGAAGGGAGGGATGGAGGGAGAGATGGAGGGAGCGCGCGCGCACGCACACACAGAGCCCCGGGGATGCGCTCAGCCGGCCCGCCCCGCAGGCAGCCTCCCCTCCCTCCGCATCCCGGAGAGAGAAACCCGCCGTCCCTCCTCCGCGGTGGCAGCTTCAATCCCCCTCCTCCTGCTGCTGCTGCTAGAAATATTTCCCTATTTCCTTCTCGGAGCGAGGGACTTTGAAAGGCAGCGCTGGATGCGGTCCCACCCCCAGCAGCCCTGCCCGCCCTGCCTGGGGCAGCCCCCAGCCCTGCCCTGCCTGACCCCTGCGCTGCCCGGGACAGTCCCCGCTGATGCTCTGCCTGCCCTCAGCCGTGTCTCGTCGCGATCTCCCAGCCAGGGCAAGCGCGTCCCCATTTACGAGTGAGCCCTGGGGGAGATAATGAGAAGGGAAGTAAGAAGTGGGGTGCCTTGCTGTGTCTGTCAGTGTGCCCCACTGTTGCCCATGGCTGCTATGGGAAGGTAGGAGCATCCCAAGGAGCCTTGGGTTGTGGTTCACTCCTCTGTCACATCACCAGCGTTGTGGTGTTTGCAAAGAACAGTGCGGACAATGGGGCGAGAAACAAGCGGCATATGGGGCCCTCCTGGGAACTGACTCCACATCTGGCTGTGTGCAGGCCAGCCCCTTGAACCCACAGAGCCTCCTGCTCCCCATGGGAAGGTTCATCAATGTTGGGGAGGTCCTTCAGGAAGCCAGCAGCCTGACACAAAATTACTTGCTTGCACCTCAGGCTGGCCTAAGTGTCCTTCCTGAGGCCAATTCCCCTTTCACCATGCCTGAATGAGTCCTCCACCCACTGCTGCCTCCAGCAAAGAGCAGATGAACCCATTGTCCCACCCTTCAGGCAAAACTCTATCTTTAAGAACTTAAAATAGGACCAAAGCTAATAACTCACACACTGGTAGTTGCAAATACCCAGTGACCTTGAGTAGCCCTCTACACCCATGTCCTCAGGTGCAACAAGAACCATGGAGAAGCAGAGCCATTATACTAGTTTCTGCACCCTCTTACACCTTCTGTCTTGTCAGCTGTGCCTGTAATTTTTGTCACCACTGGCAAGACAGCAAGCCAGAATTTTACCTTTGGCTTTCAATAGTTCTTTTCTCCCTCTCGTTCTCTTTTTTTTATATATTTTTTTTTTAAATTTAATAAAAAAAAAAAAAAGGCAAAACAACCAACAAAAGATGTCTGCATCACCATGTCCTTCAGCAGAGATGGGAAACTACCTTTCTCTGTTCAAGATGAGGTGTAAGACATGGAAAATGTCACAAAACTCCTTTGTAAAGAGCTTTGTGATGAACTGACCAAACAAAACTGCAGCTACTTGTTATTAGATTGACAGTTGTTACTGATATTATTTAGTTTCGGTTTCACTTTAAAAGCTTATTACCTACACATGGGATGAAAGGCATTTCCAAATACGGATTTGGTTTAGGAAAACCCCATGGTTTGTGTCCAGTAGCTAACTCTGATTATCTGTCTCACCTCTGTTGACTTAAAATTCTTCAGAGGAGGGATAAAGTTGCATCTGGCCATACGTGGTACTTTCATGGGACTCAGTTCTCCCAGCAAGGCTGTTGATATAAAATAAGCACAATTAAATGTGTAGACAATCCACAGTGCTATGCTCTGATCAGGGCCACAGCAGAGTAGTGGAATGTGTACCATCGGTGTTTGGTGTGTCAGTGGCTGCAGGATGCAAGACTGATGCAAGGCAACAAGATGGCATAGCGAATGGATAATGTGAGCAGAAGAGAATGCTCACACTATCCAGCAAAGGTTGGACAATTTGTTGTTTACTGCAACAGAGGTTGCAGCAAACACAATCTCTGCTATTGCTTTTCACCCTGCACACTGAAATCTAATCATTGCAATAGTAAGCAGTGGAACTCAGAGTTTAATTAGCTGTCAGCCATAAAGTCCTCCCTAAAGCTCCCCCTCTCCCTCAGTTATGTTGCTGACCTACTTCCCAGCTCTTTCACTGAATACAGTACCAAACTCCTCTGGAACACTAAGACATTAACTCTGCTAATGGGGATCCACTGGTGAGCTTCTCTCTGAAGAGCCAGCACATCCCCAGTTCACTTCTTTCTGCAGCTTGCAGTGTGTGTTCCTTTCTCCCGCTGCTTCCTTCTGAAACCCTCAGAAAGCTTGCTTCAGGTGAGTGAATTTTGTGAAATCTGAGGGGAGCTGAAAGAAACATGAGTGTCTCAGTGTATGTGGTGATGCTCATTAGTCCATGCAAATGAATCCTTTGTATCACCCTTCTTAAATGGCACTGGGATGTAACGGGTGAAGCAGAGATGCAGCATTATCCCATCTGCACCTGAGAGCAGCTTTTATATTGAAAAGTGACTGATTGAGAGGGATATGATTCTGGGAGGCTAGGAGAAGATGTCCACCACTCCCCAGTCACTCACACCCATTTCCAGGCACATTCAGACTTACATCTTTCACAGTTTCCAACGGAAAGGTGAGGTTGGGCTCTAAAAGAAAGAGTGGAAGTCTGGGAGTAGGGAAGACAGTGAGCTCAAATGGTGAGCAGTGAAACTGCATTATAGGACTGCTCCACACTGCAATGGCGATGGTTCATATGGCTTTTTCACAGGCAAACTATCTGAAGTGGTAGCTGTAACAGCACAGAGCTCTGCATGGGCTGTGAGATCTGCTGGAGAAGCTGAGGACATGCTCCTGTATTCTGCTGGGTGCTCCAGGCAGAAATGCAACAAGACAGCTCGTGCCCTGAAACAGCAAGTTTGTTGTAGTGTGGACACATCCATGCTTCATCATGACTGCAACTTAGGCTGTGGTGAGAGAAGCAGTGGTTTGCTCCAGTTGTTTTCCCTTTCCTGTCTCTCTTTGCAGCCATGTAAGTGAACACCTACCATTGCAAACTCACTTACAACCACTAATTAGTAGTCTCAAAATCATGGAGATTCTCATGCCAGTACTAACGAATGGTTCATTCATTCATTCATGCACACCCACAGCTTGCTCTGACAGCAGCCTGCATCTCTCTGCAGTTGCTGGGGGAGGTTTTAGGGTATTGTCTACATATGCTGAGCAGAAAGACAATTCCTCCCTGCAAAGAATGGGGTTAGTGGACTGTGATGTCGCAAGCACTGGAAAGAATAGTGCAGGCCAATTCTCTGCCCAATGCCTTGTGAAAAAAGATATCTGAGCTCCTGCACATTTTAGAGGAAGGGAAAAAGAAAAAACCCTCAGGTATTTCTTGCTTAAAAAATTCGTGCCTTACATTCCCTATAAGAGACAAGTGGTCAGGACAAGGTCAGTCTTCAGTTCAGCCACAGCATGTTCACTTCTGAGCAGCTGTCTTGCCACCCTTTCTTGGCCTGCCTGGAACATGTCCACCATGGGATGCTTTGGTTTCTGCTCCAGCTTTTGCAGGTTCAGATAATGCTGGAGGAAAACCAGTGAATCCTCATTGGTTATTTATATCTGGTCATGGTTTTCCTTGAGTCCCTCAGGAGATTGGAAAGAGACCCTGCAGGAGCAGATGGGATGTCACCTCTGGCTTGCCATCCATCTGTCTTTGCTCCTCACTGCAGCAGACTTGAGGATGAGCCCACTGAACCTTCTCTGGCTCTCCTCTGCATGTTCTTGGCAGAGACCTGAAGATCCCTGAAAGTAGTGTTTCTAAAAAAGGTGCTCAGAAATATAGTTTCCAACAATTTGAGCATTCACTTTCTCTGTCACCTTTGAAACTGCCTTTGCTCTTTGGAGAATAAATCAGGCATTTAGAAATGTGGTGGATGGAGTGGGACACAGCACTGAATAGGAAGGACAATTCAGTGAGCTGGACAACACACACATCTTTTTAAGCTCTCCAGGCAGTGCCTCCTTAGTTGTTTCCAAGTAGCTGGTACAGTCTGAGTCCTGATGACCCCAGGAAGGTCTAAGTGCATGACAGTTGTCCATTGGCCAGCCAGAGGTCTTGGGTGTGGAAAATGTTTTCTATCCCTGGAAAACTGAGAGCAAAGCCTATACTCCAGGGAGAAGGCAATGCTCAATGGGATGTTTTGGCACACCAATGAAAAATCGGTAGCATAAATTTTGCTCTTGCTGCAATGCTTTGGAAGCCCACAGAGGTAACTGGAGAAACCATGCTTGGGCTGCTTTCGAGCTTTTTCCCAAGGACTTGCCCTACTCTGTGTTTTATGCAGGTTTAAACAATAAATCCATAGCACTAATGGATGAGCAAAGCAGTTAACAGCTTGTGAGAGAGTTTTCCTGGAAGAAGACTGGCATTGACTGGCTAAATTTTGCAGAGCTTTGCTTGTCTGTGGCAGACATAGAAGAGTGCTTGCACTGGAAACCACCTGCCATGTAGGTGTTGAAAGCAGACCTAGTTAGAGGGGCTGGGCATGAATTTAGGGAGCTTGGGAATGAGGATAGTTGCATGTATTTTGCAAGCATCTATTGGACAAAATAAGCCACACACTCTTCTAATTCTGCTTCAGAATCTCACTTTTCTTTAGGAAAAACAACCAACATGGTTTAGTGCGAGATGTCCCTGCCTATGGCAGGGGCGTTGGAACTAGATGATCTTAAGGTCCTTTCCAACCCTAACTATTCTATGATTCTATGATTCTAACCAAATAAACCTGCTTTCTGGTCATCAGGGATATAGAGGAAAAATACAATATGTGTGCAGAATGACTTCAGTGCCTGGGCTTAATGTAAGAGATGTAAAGGTGCAAACTGTCTTCATACTCTTCTCAAAGGAGAAGAAACTCAGCAGCCTTCTGACAGCTGTCATTTGTCTCAAGAGCAGTGTATATAATACTAGCATCTCACTTCCATTCCACAGGCAAAACCCAGTTCCTAGCCTGTGTTACAGGAAAATGAAAGACCAGATGTCCTCTGCTGAACTGCCTGCCCCTTAGCATCTTTTCCCACTAAAATCAACCAAGCTTTTTGCTGTTACAAAATTACAGAATACAGGAATTGAAAATGTAGGTGCAAGGTCAACTTAAATGCATTTCCCAGTGACAGCAATAGACTAGGGACTTCACTGTCCCACGATGCGTGTCCTGCAAGGGGCCATGGAGCTACAGCATACCAGCCCCAAGGCACTACTACAACTGAGCAGGCACTAGTACTCTCTGCTTGAGGTTCCAGCTCTTTTCACTGTCGTCCCAAAGCTGCCCTGACCTGAAAGAAATTTGGCTGGGAACAAAAAAAATCCCCCCAAAATGCAGGATTAAAAAGCAACAAATACGGTGTTCTCTGGATTTGCCTTCTACTTTGACATCTAGAAGTCTGATTTGTTCCAATTTACTTGGTAATGAGAAGTAAGTTAAATAAGAGAGATGAGATAGTGATATGCAATCCCATTGCTCCGGGAGCTGCAACTTGAAGAAAAACAAAAGTGAAAATACCATGATAATGTGGCAAGATTTGGGAGCTGTGTCCTTCAAACTGAGGACCATGATGCTTCTTCAACAGCTCTGGTGTCACATGAGGCCATATCCCTCATCTGATCTGTGTGCAAGGTTCCCACTGCTATTAGCAGGAGATGCAGGGTGAATCGGATGTAGTGCATGACTTTGGCTGTGGCCCCTGGTTATGAAGGCAATTTGGCCTCCTCTGTACCATCTGTTTGCCAGCCCTGAGTGAGGCTGGATATTCCAAGGAAAATAGACTTTTTTATTGCAAGTGAGAAGTGACTGGCCTCAGCTGCATAAAGTACCTTATTTATATCTTATTTATATATTCCAGGTCAAGAAATGGAACACTTTGCAACAACCAAGCCCATTAGGCAAGAGGATGTGAAATAACTTCTCTTAAAGTGAAACTTGTCTTCACTATAATGGGGTCTAACCTGTGCTGTCCTTGCAGGATGGTCAGAAATCTTCCTTGCCTCCTTATTGCTTTGACTTCATGAACCTGCACCTCAGCTCTGCCTTATTTCACCTCCAAATGGCATTGGAAAGATCAGGATGAGCAAACCTCTGATGAGGTCAGATGAGATATAGGTGATGCTGAGAACAACATCACTTCATCACGAAGTTGCATCTGAGAGATGAACAATCAGGAGACATTTAGCACATCATGAAAAGAAAACCACTGTTATGGTTAGCAGTGTGAAAGAAAAGAAAATCTGCCTTTAGGCTTTGGACAAAGATTTGGGGGAGGAAAACAGAGCACTGGAAATTAGGGCATGCTGGAAGAGCAGATCTAGGTGGCCATGCTATCCGAGCTCACGCAACCAGGGAGCAGACTGGCCTCGGCTCCAGGCTGTGGTCTGTTTCCTGGTCGGATGAGCAATTTAGCCAGTGGGACACCAGGGAAGAGAGCTTGCTGCTGCTCTTAAGATCATGATATATCCTATTTTCATTTTGTCCTATCAAGCTTTGTTCCAGGCTCATAATCATTTATCTCAGCAACATTTTCCATTAGTTTTTTTGGCTCAGCTGTAGGTACCTTGAAGATTACCCAATGCTCTCAGGAGCTGGAAGCACAGGAAGACTTCTGTTGGAAACACTTGTCCTAGCACTACGATTCCTTTCATTTGCCCTGCTGGAAGCCTGTCCCACTGTAAACTGCAGGTTGCATGCAAATGGCTTGTCCTGACCAAACTGCAACTCTAATGAGACAACAGCACAAGGGCACACATGGGCACTCATAACAAAGACAAAATAATGTCTCGATTAACCCTGACTTATGGTTGTATAAGGTACAACATGAAATAAGGATATGAGAATCACCAGAGCCTGCAGATCGTAAGGAGTAATGTATATGCAGCAGACTACCCCTGACAAGTTGTTACACTAGCTATACAGCAGCATAAAAAATGGCAGAAAAGAGGAAAATTGCGTATAACAAAAGCAGGTTACTAGCTCTAATTGCTTACTGAAGTAGAAATTACCAAGGCAACCATATCATGAGTAGCAAATAACTGTATAAAGTCAGGAAACCTGGGGCCAGTGAGGGAAAAGTAAATACAGGTGTATGGCTTGTCTGGGAGGAAAAACACTTGGTAAAGGAGCAAAACCTGGGAAGAATAAAAGGGCCAAATGCAGAATATAAGGTAAAGCAAGTGACATACTCAGGACTGACTGGGGGCTACTGATCAGCCCTGTGCTTAGTTATGACAGTTTGAAGCAGAAAAACAAACCTACTGTTTCCACCTTTCTTGTGTCCAGCTTGCCTTCATGGTAAGAAGGGACTTAGTCCCCATTTCTCCTGATTGACTCTACAAAGGGTGTTAAGTGTGGGCATTGGCACCATCGGAGTTCAATAGCTGAGGACCAATACAGGGAACCACAAATGAGCTAAGCTACACATGTCTGTGGCTGTATCTTAAGTCAATCGGGCCATGCACATCTGCCACACTCAGCACACCTCCAGCTCTTCAAAGAACCCAGCTCTGCAGTGTCTTCCTGCAGATGTTTTGGGTGGAAAAACTAGCTAAAGGGAAGTCTCTGCAAAAGTTACAGCCACAAAAGAAAAGACATATGTCAAATAGAATCTAATCCAAAGACAAGAGATGGGGTTACAACTCAGGATGAAGGCAGTTTGTGCTGGCAAAACATCAGCTTTATTAGAGTCTTCAAGCTTGTCTTGTTCTGTAATTTTCCGTAGGCTGCATACATTTCAAAATAATCAGATTGTCTGTTTCAAAGAAAAGAATGTTAAAATCGGGTATGTTTTTACCAGCAGGGACAGAAAATGTCAAGAAAGCATGAGTAGTGGCACAGCTTGTAATGCTTACAAACTTGTCCTGTTTCGTAGCATTCTTTCAGGTGTGTGCATCAAAGCATGCTTATAGACAGTCTGCCTGGTTATTTTTAAGGTAAGAACTCTGAAATTAAAGGTCAAGGGCAAAATATTTTCCAGTGCATTATCAGGGAGGTACATATTCAGCCATTTTAGCACACTAAGGCACATTCTGGGCACACATGAAGCAAGGCGCACACCTAGACAGCTTGCCCCAGCCTCTACAAATGCAATGATTGTCACTGAATTATGGATCTTCAGGTGGGTCTTCAGTTTGTAACGGAGATTCTCCAGCGTCTGGAAAGGGACTGACTAATTTTTCTAAAGTACTCATGATTTGTAGTGAATCTTACCCAGCAATTTGTAGCTGAAGAGACAAATCATTGCCCACTAAGCAGATAAGTTTTCTCAGATAATAAAACACGCTTGCTCTCTACACACTGTCCTCCACAGAATCATAGATCCTCATACACATTCGCAGCAGAGAACTTTTGAGATTAACTGTTTTGTCTAGGTTAAGTTGGAGATACGTCATATTTCAGGGGAAGGATGAGATTATCAGAAAGGTTCTAAAATGCTCTAAGTATTGGTTAGTCTCGTTCTGAGAAATTCACTTCAGATTTAATCAACTCAAGCCAAAAGGCAAATCTCTCAGTTATTGAGAAAGATGCTTCTTGAAGCATCTATTTCCTGTAAGCAGTGGCAAAATGTATTTCAAAACAAGAGAAACTTTTCGATGTCTTTGCTTTCCAAGCTGTGTTGTGGACAAGGTGCAGTGCAGAACACAGCAGGAATGTAAGTGCAGGACATCACACAAGGGTCCACTGTGGTGCTGGAGCTCACCGTGTTAAGCCTTTGAGTATTGTAGCCAGAGAGTGCAATGAGGACAACTTTCACAGCTGCATATCTCTTTTTCAGCAGTATTTTGCCCATGAATTAACACTATCAAGATGACTTAGCCTGCTAGGTTTCCGTAAAGATATGGCTCACCAGCAACTTGAAAAAACACATATGGGAGGTAAATGTTAGAAGTTGAATCTGTATTAGCTCCTTGGTTAGGATATGGCTTCTGCCCAGTGCCGGAACATTCAGATGTGGGTTACATCTGAAATGTATTGCAGCAGATCAGCAGTAAACATCACTATTCTGAACAATCAATAAAAATGGAGACTTACTTATCCAGCTAAAGATAAGGCAATTGAGAACATCTGTCTTGCTCCTGAACTGGGCATTTATCCTGGACAGGAGATGTTTTCAGAGCCTTGTTTCAAATAGCTATGCTCTGAAAAGTAGGCTAAATCCAGGAGGTCATTTTGAAATAATAGTTGGCAGGCCAAAGTGACTTAACATTTAACATGCTTTAAAGGACCATATGGAATAAGTTACACCAGAGTAAAACAAACACTTGTCTCTCACATCCACTGTTATTGTTAGCAACTTATTCGACTGTGTGTTTCTCAGCAGCAACAATGACTTACTAAATAACAGGATAATACCATGGATCACTAGCATGTTGTGGTCTGTGGCCACAGGAAGGGTTTACTTTCACTGTGTACACGTTGGCAGTCTCAACAAACTAGCAGCAAATCCAAATGTTTATTGCTGCATCTGGGGCAGAAGAACAAGGTCTCTGCTTGGTGCCTTTCTGTAAGCCAAAAAGATAATACGGGGTATTTCTAATATTATGATGGCCAAACTGCAGCAAAAGCGATGAGCTGAGAATTAGATGCTGGGAAATTGGAGGTCACCTTGGTTTTACTTCCTTGTTCTAATGTAGAGATATGGCAATTGCTGATGATGGGAATGACAGGGAGGTGGCTGTTTCAGAGATGGGTTCCTTATTCCCACACTGAAGCCTAAACCTTGATGCATCATTGCTGCTTTTGGAAACAAGCATCAAAGCAAGCTGATATGGAAAGGAGAAGAGGTTTTAGACCAAGAGATAAGACTGGCTCATCAAGCCCTAGGCCTCTTCAGAAGGCTCGAGAGTGGTCAGAGTTGCCTCAGGTGGACCAGCACCTCCCCTCAGCTGCTTCAGGACTCTTCAGGCTTCTGTCTGAGGCCTGACACGCTGAATTCCTGTTCAGAACACATGCTCCTCCATCACCTCCAGTAAGCACGTGTTCTGTACCTTGCCTCCTAAAGGTTGCTGAATATTACAGATGAAACTCTGCATCTTGGTGAGATCTCCCTGTAGCCTGGAAGACCTAGCTGCCTGGAGAGAATTTTCAGGTAGATTGCACCTAAGGATCCCAGCCCATCTCCCAGTGAGTTAGACACAGGTAGCCCAGGATGCTGCCATGCCATTCGCCTCCTTGCACGTTGCTATCCAGGCAGTCTGCAGGGACCTACCTAGCTGATGAAGAGGAGACCACAATCCCTTTCTGGCCATGTTGCAACAGAAGGGTGCCTGATACACCTCAAGAGAGAGAAGAAAGCATTTAATGTGCAGAAGTTTCCAACAGGCACTCAAGTAATCCTTAGTGGTGGGATAGAAAAGCAACAATAGCTTTGCAGGCCACATTCCTGCGCTTTCCATATTTTTTTTTTGTTTTCATGTTTTCCTCTAGTTTCCTGGTTTTGCTTATATGAGAGGGAAAGAAAAGCCAATCTGATGCTCTGATGAAAGGAAAGACAGTTTTCTGGAAGAGCAGAAAACTGTGGTGGTTGTGTCAAGTGGGATTAGTCTTGCAGCCTTCAGGATATGCCATGGTCTGTAGGTTAACATGGAAAACATCCCAGGGACAAAACTTCTGGTCAAACTAATCTCTTTCTCCTCTCCTCTCCTCTCCTCTCCTCTCCTCTCCTCTCCTCTCCTCTCCT
>JANRGW010036036.1:0-15041 GCA_024733675.1 Psilopsiagon aymara
TTCAGGAGCCTTCTCTTGTCCAGGCTGCCCCAGCCCCGCTCTCTCAGCCTGGCTCCAGAGCAGAGCTGCTCCAGCCCTCGCAGCAGCTCCATGGCCTCTTCTGGACTTGCTTGAGCAGCTCCACATCCCTCTTGTGCTGTTGCCCCAGAGCTGGATCAGGACTGCAGGGGGGGTCTCCCCAGAGTGCAGCAGAGGGGCAGGATCACAGAACAGCTCTATTGGAAGTCCAAACCCCTGCTGTAGCTACTCTCAATCTAAACAGCTAGCTGCCTTCTGCCCTCTCCCTGCCATGCCAGGCAGTGACCACAGCCATGGTATTGCCTCTGAGCAGCTCTCGGGGGTCACGCTCGAGTTTCATCTGCAGCAGGGGCAGATGTGGTTTGCCTGGGTCACTGTGTGAGGTTTACAAGTGGGAGAATATATGGAAGTTTCCACTTCTGCAACCATGTCCTGGTTTTGCTTGTTTGTTGGCGCTGTGACAAGATCCATATCTTGATAACCCACATCTGTGAATGAATTGAATCTCTTCTCTAAAGGATGTGACCTTCAGAGATAATAGAAGATATGGTTTCATTGTTTGTGCTTGAAACTGCAAGGTCACCAGCGTGCTATATCCCACCTCCTGTAAAACGCATATGAAATGGAATTAATATTCAGGCTAAATTCAAGAAAAACAAACCCAAAACCAAACAAAACCCTGGAACTACAATGGAGACAAACTTAAAGCTTATGACATGTACTGTAAGTTATACAGTAACTCCCATGTTCTTATTTCTGGCAGGTTTGGAAAGATGCAGCCACCCAGATATTTTACTCCCTGTCTGTGGCCTGGGGTGGGCTTGTTGCTTTGTCTTCATACAATAAGTTCCACAACAACTGCTACTCGGATGCTATTTTAGTTTGTGTGACCAACTGTGTCACCAGTGTATTCGCTGGGTTTGCGATATTCTCCATCCTGGGACACATGGCGTTTGTGTCCGAGAGGCCCGTCTCCGAGGTTGTGGACTCAGGTAGGCTGATCATCATGCTGCTGGGGGGGGACTTGCTCTGGTCAAGACATGGCAATAATCCCCTTCCTTCCACTGCTTTCCAGGATTTGATCTGGCATTTGTAGCCTACCCAGAGGCTCTCTCCAAACTACCGGTTTCCCCACTGTGGTCCTTCTTGTTTTTCTTCATGCTCCTGCTCTTGGGCCTTGACTCTCAGTTTGCCACCATAGGTGAGTGGGGTGTTAATTGAGCCATGGCTTTGCAAATTACCACTACCTTTCTTAACCGTGCTGCTCAAAACCCATGCTTCTTCCTTTGCAGAAACACTTACAACCACCATACAAGATATATATCCTCAAGTGATGAAGAAGTTAAGACTGCCTATAACCCTGGGTGTGTGCATATTGCTCTTCCTCCTCGGTCTGATCTGTGTTAGTCAGGTAAGACATTACATTCTTCTCTGATAGTGGGTTTAGTGATGCTGCAAGTGGTGAACTCAAGTCAAAGTATCCTTTCCAATTGTTTCTGTTTGCATGGATTGATCTGAGAGATCTTGAATTCTGCCAGCATGCCTGGACATGCCAATAAGAAATTCCCAGAAGGAAGCTTGAAGAACCTAAGGTTTTCTGTGATTATTGAATGAGATGTGCTTTAAATAGAAGGCCTGTACGGAGCCTGTGAACCATCACCCTGATTTATTCGTCCTCAGTTCAGGAGATTATTTATGTCATCTCAAGCATGTGCATACAGTGTGTCTGCAGCGCTGTGGGTACTGCTAATAGTTGCTGATGGGATCTTTTTGTTTGGAACTGACTATCAAACAGGACAGGATTGAGAAATGGCCTATTCATGTAATAAAGATCCCCTATTAGCTCACAAGCATCTGTAGGTTGTATGGTTACCTCTCCTGCGTGTGTATACATACATACAGAAAAAGAATTTGAAGTATATTGTGTAAAATTTCTCGAGGCAATTACTTTAAAGGATATAAAGGCTCATTGCAATTACTCCATCTAGAAATGCAGATTTATGTATGTAATTAAGCTGAGAATGTGAAGAAGGAAATTGTGGTGAGCAGACAGTTGTGTGGTCAAGCAAAGCAAAAGAAGTTATGAAACATGATGGCAGGGAAGATTTCAAAGGACTTGGTACACAAGGGTGTAAAATGGCTTGTTTCCTGCTCTGTGATCCTCCTATTGCATGCTGGTGTGTAAAGCTGCATATACATATCTCTTGTTACATGTATACAGATCCGCAGGATTTTGTCAGATGTGCTTTTCAGCTTTACAAAGACATATTTAATCAAAACCCCCCAATAATTCTGTGATTTGATGAAAGTCATGTTCCCAAATATGTGCTTAACCTGGAGAACGGGGAATTACATTCAGACTGGTGATTAGTTAACCTGGCTTGAACAGTGCCGCTTATTTGATCTTCATAAAGACATTTCTACTCAAATTTTTCCTTCCTTATTGTTCTACAGGCGGGGATTTACTGGGTTAACCTCATAGATCACTTCTGTGCTGGATGGGGAATCCTTATTGCAGCCGTCCTGGAAATAATAGGCATCATTTACATTTATGGTAAGTTATTTGCATTGAAGGACCATGATTTGACTATGAATCTGAGGCACAATACACATAAAATGTTAATTACCACAATAAAGCATTTATAATTCAAGTGTTATCACAGAACAGAGAAACTGTCCTTGATTGTTGCCTTTTCTTTATCACTTTGGAATCACCACACCTGCTTTACAGAACACCCTACCATTGTCTTCCAACAGGAGGAAACAGGTTCATTGAGGACATTGAAATGATGATTGGAAAGAAGAGCCGTTGGTTTTGGATGTGGTGGAGAATGTGCTGGTTTTTTGTCACCCCTGTGCTGTTAATGGTGAGTGAAGATGACTGGATGTGTTAGTGTGACACAGCTTAGTTTCTTGGTGTTGGTGAGGTTTCCACGTGAGGATTCAAGGCTGAATGCCCAGGCCCTGTGTATGGACATGGGGTATGGGCTGTGCCACTGAAGCAAACTGTGTGCCATCTATGCTTTCTGATACAATCCCCTTCTCCTTGGGACCTCTCCAGGAGAGGCTGGACCTTCAGATCAGTTGCTAGTGAGCTGGGTCTACACTCCTGAGGGGTAACACAGACCAAGCACCAGGTTGTCCATTTTAGCAGCTGCATTACCTAGATTTCAGACTGAGGAGTGTTTGGAAAACCTGGATTTTTTCTACTTTTTGAGGTAAATCCCATTTGCAGGACAGATCCCTAGCTTGGGCTTGCTCTTTGGATATCCAGCGCTCTCCCTATCTCACTGAGATTTCTTATGTCCTGTCACCTTCTCAGTTTTTCATTACTCCTGTTGTGAGTGTAGATGGTTGGATTATGTTAGTGTGAGAGAGTTTATTAACATCCCAAATCCAGGAGCAGTGACAAGTCATGTCCAGCACACAACCTTTAGCCTGTCCAGATTACAGTTTAGAAAATGCTGCTTACAAGTATCTTGTTTCTGCAGCAACATTTGCCAATGTTTAATCTTGGATTCTAGCCCATATTCCTGTAAAACAGTGGAACATGGGAACGTATAAAGCATACAGAGAAAGGTACTGGGCTTATCCAGTAATATATATATTTTACAACATAAGATTTCTACAGAACACAGAGACCAAGTTCTTTTTAAATACAGATGAGCTTGAAGTGTTAGGGTGCATGTCACTGTTGTCTTTCAGTCCATCCTTCAGTCTTACTTGGCCTTGACTGCACAACCATTCTGGCATAGGGAAGGCAAGAGGGAACTGCAGAATTTGTAGTTATTAATCTTTAACAATTTGGGAATAAGATGCAAGTTCAAGATAGCTGCAAATCTGCCTTTCTTTCTTAATCTGTTTGCCTTTTGTTTTTAATAGGCAATTTTGGTCTGGTCTTTGGTTACGTTTTCACCTCCCACTTATGGTTCAGTGGTGTATCCAGCTTGGGGAACTGCTGTCGGCTGGTGTATGATCATCTTCTGTGTCATCTGGATTCCCGTCATAGCTATTGTAAAAGTAGTTAAAGCTGAAGGAAACCTTTGTCAGGTAAAGGCACAAGAAAGCTGTCATAGTCTCACATCCTGCTTTCCTTGGCGTTACCAGGAATGCCCCTGCTTTCTTCAGCAACACATCCCCAGTACCTTGAGGTGTTCATGAACTGGATTTTTACAGCAACACACAGCTCTGGTAGTTGCACCAGAGGCAAATTTACCAAGCCAGGCTGTGGTTTATGATTTGAGTTATTTTAAAACACCTTGGTGATGTGTTTGCCATGCGTTGGTAGCTCCAGGGTACATCAGATTCAGCTTTACTGAACTTTAACAATAGCCTGGTAAGAGATTAAATGCCTCTGTTTTTTCCTTTCCAGCGCATTGTAAGCTGCTGCAGGCCCACTGCAAACTGGGGTCCCTACCTGGAATGTCACCGAGGAGAAAGATACAGCCATGTTGTAGATCCCAAAAAGGAAAAGGAACATGAGATTCCTACTGTGTCTGGCTTCACGTACACCCAACAATGAGATGGCCGTTTGGAGGACAACTTTTTAACATATGTGTGGGGGTCTTTTTCTTTACTTATTAGAATGTGACAATGCAAAACAACAACAAGGAAATCAACCCCCTGCCCTGCAAAACCCAGCCCCCAGGTGGAAGTGAGCCATGTTATTTGTTTTCAGTGCTGTATGTTTGGGGAAGAAGAGGTAAATCAAACACTGAGATGTCCCCAGATGTTTAGGTTGACAGGGCAGGAAGATGCGCTGCAGTCCCCCTATGCTGATGGACTGGGCATGCTTCTCCCCATCCACCCAGTATCCAGCTGGACTGCAGATACAGGGGTGGAAGAGAACAAAGACACATCCTGATGCTGCACAGCTCCAGGGAATATGAGCCAAGAGGTGCTGTGCCTGCATGCCCTGACGTATCATGGGCAGTCACTGCCTTCTGCTGTGCTTTGCCACCCCCAGTGCTGTGCAGTCAGCAGGAGGTGGATGGGTGCGCTGCTGCTGCTGCTCAGGGAACACGAACCATTCTTCTCCCTTAACCTTGCTCAGTGCTGTGAGGCTGCTCAGGATTTGATGTTGACTGAGTATGTGTGCGTGGATATTGTCTGTGCAACTAAATATTGAGTGGCAAACCAAGGAAGTAAGGCTTTAACCTGGTGAAAAGCAGGTTTCTTTCTGTTTCTCATTTTTCCCCTTGGGGTCTCCAAAGAGCCACTTTCTGTGTCATGCCCCATGTTCAGCATTCATCTGTCTGCAATTCAAAGACCCCGTGTTTCCATATTCAGAATGCAATAGTAACCATTGACTTCTGGTGCATCTGCTCTCCTCCACCCACAAAGGCATTACCTATTGGTTTGTTCTCTGCATCTTTCACTCAGACTTGGGTTTTTCCTTTCTGAAGAAGACCTAAAGTGTGATTCAGTGTTATCAGGGTGGGGTAGAGCTGAAAGAAGCAGAATTTACCCCAAGTGAAGGTTACAACTGCCTTGCAGTGCTGTTCCTTCTAAATTGGCTGAAATCATGAGATTACTGAAAAGATAGGAATCCTGTCGTGCATTTGGAAGCACAGACTTATGTTCCTACCTAGGCAGGAGGAGGCCAGGTTAAGAGAACCTGACTTCACCTGTTAGTACAGCTGAATTCCTGGTAACAGATCTGTGAATTGAATGAATACATTTTATGTGCCGTGGATCATCTCTTTTACTGTGATAATGGTTCCTTGGGGACAACGCAGCAGGGTTTCTAGCTGTCACTTCCTCTCAGGGCTTCATCAAGTGTTTCTGGATGTGAAGGAGCGTGGATAGTGGCTTGTTGCCCAGGCAGCATACCTTGGTCTACGTTTTATACTGGTGGTTTTGTGTCAAATCAACACTTCATGCCAAATAAAATGTGATTTTCTGTTTTTAATGGTTTTGGAGCTGGAAAATGAGATTTTTTTTCGGGGGTGGGGCGAGGGGCAGTTGGTGAGAAGGAATGTACCAGCAACTCTTCTAGCATCATAAGCCTTTGGGAGATTGAACTGGAAAGATTCAACCTCCAGGAAGCGTTTTCTTATAGAAATTAGGATCTAGTGCAATAGCTCTGTAATTGTGTGGGAAATCATTATGAAGTGTGTGGGATTAGGGTTAAGAGGAGCCTTTTCCTGCATTCCAGCTGCTTTGGGGTCATGGTCCACCAGGAGCCTGCAGAAAACAGTGCTGTCACTGGCCCTGAGATGTGGAGAGGCTGGGAGCAGGAGGGAGGCTGAGCTGCAAAGCTGGGTGCTCATCACCCCGTGTACCATCCCTCTGAGCTGCCACAGCAGGCAGCAGCTCCTACCTGGGAAGGGACAGGCTCTGGGTTGGTGGGAAACAGGCTGCCAAGCCAGCTTCAGAAAGAATCTGGGAAGAAGAGATGCTGAAGGCTAAGACCAGCCATCCACTACCCTGTGGGCAGGCACTGCTACTGCACAGGGTTCCTCTGAGGCTGCTTCTACTCCAGACTTGTCTTACAGGCTTCTGGTAGCTGTTTTCATGATGTTGCACTATCCAAGCCTCCCAGAAGAGACGCAGAAGATAGTTTTTCAGGGCTGGGGTTTCAGTTTTGGTGCTTTGTCCTCTCTCCAAGGTAAAAAAATCCCCCCAGTTCCGAAGGCAAGGCTTGTTCTCCTGGGATCCCTCTCTGCATGTGCATGTCTGACATCCACCTGGTATATCGCTCCTATTGCTCTCTTTGGGCGAGTTGATTTTCTCCTTATGTTGCTGACTGCTGGCACCTACTGAGGAGTCCCAAAGAGTATTTAGGAGTCGGCACTCGTATTCCTCACCCGTCATAGTCCTGCCCCAGCAGCAAGGGTTGCTCTGTAGCCCCCGAGGGCTATCTGAAGAAGTGGTGCGCCTCAGGGCTGCGCTGGAGGCTGGCTGGACCCAGCTGATCTGGGCATATTCCTCACCCACATGGGCTGGTTCCAGCATCCTGGTGTTTGCTGGGTTGAAACAACACCAAAAGCTTGAAATTAGTGAAAAGTGATGAAGCTGGTTTCTTTCTATTTCTCGGGTTTTTTTTCTCCTTGAGGTCCCCAAAGAGCCTCTTTCTGTGTCATGTCCCATGCTCCCAGTGCTTAATCGCTGTTTCTGGACATGAAGGAGTGTGGATAGTGCAAGCAGTACAGCGTTCCTGGCAAGGGACGATGCGCTGTGCTGACAGGTGGGAAAAGCGCCCAGTGTTTGGGGTTTTCACTTTGAGGGAAAAAAGCAAATGGTTTTGCTTTGGGTCCCACTACACAGAAGGGAAAGCGAAACTCTTGGACAGCAAAACTCTTGGAAAGCAAAAAGGAGAAGTGAAGAAGGATGTTCACTGTGAATTGGCTCAAAATGCACGTTTTTCAGTCCAGAAAGAGAACAGAGACGTGCAGTTCCAAAAGCCACACCTATCTCAGGGAAACATTTTAGAAGAGGTATCTCAGCCAGCACTTGTATATGTATGCAAAGCCATATATAAAAGCCGTACATAAAGCTAAATTTAGGGGGCCAAGCTTATGAAAGCGAACGTAATCCCCCAAAGTGATTTCTATTGCAGAGACTGTTCATAAGCATGAAGCCAGATGGAAGGAAGGTATTCCAGTTCACTTCCCCCCATCCCTGCGGGCCCCCGGCGCTCCCCGGCGGGGCTGCGTGGCGCTGCGCTAACCAGCAGAGAGCAGCCTGCGCTCGGCTCCTCTCATCACGGCCATGCAGCGGGGGCTGCGAGGGATGGGCACGAACCGCGGCTCGTCCCGGGGTCCTGCAGCGCTGCTCTGGGGCTCCGGACGCGCCGCTATAAAGCCGAGGCCTTCGGCACTCGCTCCTGCCTGGCTGGCGGCTCTTGAAGTGTCTGAGCTCTGAATTAGACGGCTGCACCGAAAGGTCCTTTGTATCCGGGGCCAGATGCACAAAAAGGACACAGAATGGTTTGGGTGAGAAGGAACCTCCAAAGCTCATCCAGTCCAACCCCTGCAATGAGCAGGGACATCTCCAACCAGACCAGGTTGCTCAGAACCACATCCAGCCTGGCCTGCAATGTCTCCAGGGATGGGGCATCCACCACCTCTCTGGACAACCTGTGCCAGGGTTTTACCACCCTCACTCTACAAAGTTTCTTCCTCGTGTCCAACCTGAATCTCCCTCTTTTAGTTTAGACCCATCACCCCTCATCTTACTGCAACAGCCCTGCTGAAAAGTCTCTCCCCATCTTTCTTTTAGGGCCCTTTTAAGAATTGAAAGGCCTCAATCAGGTCTCCCCACTGTCCTCTCTTCTCTAGGCTGTACTGCTTCACAGTTTCTAGCCAAGCATTCCAGTAGCCATAGGGCTGCCCTGTTAATGCCACCCTGGCCTCTACAGGCTGCAATTGACCATGGATTACCAATTGTCCCAGTAAATGGATCCAATGGATCCCAGTAAATGGCAAACCAATTGTCCCAGTAAGTGGATCTTTCCAGCCCCACATGGCAATTCTGTGACACTTGGATCACCCTCACTGCTCAGTCCCCAGAGTTCAGATGAGCCCCACCCTGTTCTCATTCACTCTCCATGCCTGAGGAGGAGATGCCACTTCTGGTGCAGGAGGCTTTGAGAACACCAGGAGAGCAGGTCTGCAGCGTGTGCATTGCTTTTACACCCTTCCCTGGGTGTCTATGCCAGGCTGGTGTCAGGGACAAGATGCTGACCTGTATCTTTGGTTTGATCTCATAGCCCTCTCCTGGAGAGCAACCCTTGAACTACTCAATTCACATTTGCAAACTTTAACTCATGTGCAAGCAGATACAGATTGTTGCCAAGAGAAACCTATTGAAGTTTCCCTCTTGTTCATGCCCTGCCAGGCACAAACAGATTCGTGTTCAGTGGAGCCTGAATGCAGTTTCATGCAGACATCTCCCTCTAGTGCACCATCTCCTGAGCTCCAGACTTTACATTATGTCTCCTCAAGCAACCAGAAGAGAGCTTCTGGTGCAGTTTTTACTATGACTAGGTTCATTATGGGTAGCCTGAGTTTCACAAGGTGAAACAAGCAACAAGCACCCCTGCCAATCAGCTTCCTGCCCCAGAAGGGATGGTTGTTCTCCGCCACTATTAATAAAAATAAGGTAAAAGAAGACAATTCACTTTGAAAGAGTCTCTGGCTGGTGGGAGCACTGCAGGTATGGAAGGAGCTGGGTGCAGTTGTGTTGATGGTGCACAGTACAGCTTCAAAGCTTATACTTTGATGAAATATGAATGCATGTTCAACTTATTTCACCTCCCTGAGAGCCACTGATGATGTTTGAAATGTGCTTCATCTGTGTGTTTGTGTGCTGGATTTTCACCAGTGTGGATGAAGGAGCAAACCAGCCCTGTTCTCTGTGGCTTTCTATAGCAGGCTGGGCTGCAGGTGTCCGAGTCCCCAGGTCACTGCTTGATGCCCTGCTGTGCACATTGCTGTGGGACCAGAGGTTCCTCTGCCTTTGCTAAGCCCCAGTGCTACCTCTCAGTATTCCCACTCTCCCAGCATTAGGAATTATGTTTTCCTTTAGTCAGTTTTAGTCTTTTAAAGAACCCATAATCCATTTTCTTCTTTTAGGCCAAGACATTATCTTCAATACAAGACATTTCTACATCCAAATTCCATTGCAGCCACAGGGTCACACCAACTCCAACTACCGACATTAAGCATTGCTTAATGGCTCCAGTGCAAACAGAGACCCAAGCACAGACTTCAGAGCTGATTGCAACAATAGAGTCACCTTTTCATTCTGGATGTGATGAATGGTTTAGGCATGGTAGGCAGGAAAATGAAACCCGTCACTGGAAGACAGATGAGGGCAGCATTTCCCTGCAATGTCAGGACATGCTTGTTCCTTCTCTCTGAATAGGTTTCCATCCTACCTTGGCTGTTGGTGTCTAAACTCCTTCCAGAGGAGCCTTGCGAAATGTTTTTGTTCTTCATATGAAATCTGGGGGCCACATTGCTTGGGAGGTATGTGAAAAGTATGGAAAAACAGAGGTGGCTTTTGCAACTCAAAATTCATTTATGTGACAGAGGTTTCTCCCCTTTTCTAATGGATCCTTTGGCATCACTTGGGGTTTTGTGGGGATTTTTGTTCGGTTGGTTTGTTGTTGGTTTTTAATTACCATACACAGTGAACGGTGTGTTTGCTGTTTCCCTGGTTTTTAAAGTGAGGAATGGCCATAGTAGCCAATGGGGAACTGTGTGGGTGAAACAAATTGCACAGAAGTGGGCAAAGGCCCTGCTACTGTGTTTTTCTGTGTTGATGCTGTTGCCTCTTTCTCTGTTGATGTCTTCCTTTTGTCATTACCAGGCTGAGGATTGTATTTAACTGCCAGGGCAGTTTGGGAGTCTCCAGCCGATACTGCTGCTCCTTGATGTACTTTCCCTGAAGAGCCAGCTCTGGCCTTTGCACGTATTGGACTTGATGATCTTAAAGGTCTTTTTCAACCAAGTTGATTCTCTAATTCTATATCACCAGTGTATGCAGACCCACTGTTATCCTTGGGATGCCTAAGTTTCTGTTCACCCACCTTGGCCAGATGGGAGCCAAGGCCTTCCCACAGCCAGGGTTGCTCTGTAAGACCAAGCCAGCAGTGGGTAAACCCCTTTTCTCATCTCACTGCAGTGCAATGGATGACTTCATATTGTACCTGTTGGATTTCTAGCTGAGAGCTGGATTCTCTGGTTCTGCTTAGCACACAGCAGCACTGAGCCACACTCCTCCCGCTCATCAGTGTGCTAGGATTCATTAGCCTGCATTTATCAGCTCTTGCCAGGGAAATAGTGAATAATGAGGCCTGGTTCACGTAATGAAATGATCTCCCTCTCACATCTGATTACACTGCTGCTTATTATTTCCTTGGTGTGTAATTTTGCATCCCTGGAAACTTGTTTTGTAAACACTAATGACTGTGCAGTTATGGCCCAAAGCTGAACCTGCCCAGCGGCACTGCAGGAGCCTGGTGAGCTCTCTGTGGTACCACATGTGCTTCATTAGCTAATGGATGGATAGAGACAGCCCCTGACCCTTTGCTGGAAGTTACAAGGAACACCACCAGGAAAGGTGCAGCCCTTGGCATCCCTTATGAGCAGCTTATCCCCTTCAGGTATCAGTGCTGTGATTCTGCCAAGCTAATTGCCTTTCTTCTCTGGCATTGAGTTTCTCAGAGGTATCTACCATGATTCCTCTTCATTTGTAGTTTGTTGGCCAAGAAAAAGACATATTGTTCTCGTTTCTTGCTTTATTCCTTTTCTTCTTCAGTTCCTGTCCTGAGTAACCAGAGCAGTGTAGGCTATTCCAGAAGCCTTATATGAGAATACTGAAACTTCTCTCTACTGGAATGCCTTTTCTCATACATCTTAGAATTTCATCGGCTTTTTCCATGGCAACATGCATTTGGTAGCCAGGAGTCACCCTGAGTGAAGGAAATGTGTCCGGAAATGAGCTTTTGGGACCCTTCCCACCCAAACCAGTCCATGATTCTATGACTGTCAAGGCAGGAGTCACCTGGCTCTGTTGTGGACTCCCATGGCATGCATTGCTGGGACAAACTGTCCCCGTGATAGTGCCTCTCCCTGTGTTGCCCAGGGTACATTTACTCCTGTACTGATTGCATACATATGCAGAGAGTCACTAAAAGGGGAAATTTGACCACACAGTGCAGGGACTGCAAACGGTCCCAGGAGGTTTATTTGTGTGATTGATGGTACACGACTTCTCCCCAGGAGCTGAGCAAAATGTAAGTCATCCTTATATGAAAACAAGTGTGAGGAAAAGACATTTCTGTGGAGAATCGTTCAGTCTTTCCAAATGAGGTTTCTTTTTTTACCTAAACTATTGACTAATGGGCTGAAAAATTCCTAAATGTGCCGGGTTTTGCAGACAATACCATTTTTCTCAGGAAAGAAAATAATTAAGTGACAAGAGAATGATTCTGTCCGTGTCAGTGTGTTTCTCAGGCTCAGCTGGAGAAACAGATGTGGAAAAGTTTAAATTAAATGGTTTTCCAAGCTCTGAGTCAAAATGTAAGTTGTCAGGATCCTAATGGGTTTGTTTTCCTTTCAGGGCTTTGCACATCTTTGCTCTATGCTCCAATTGTGCATGACTGCAGAAGCCAGCGGCCTGGTGCCAAGCTTATCAATGCACGCATTTCCTCAGCTGTATTTCATCCCAGCAGGCTTAATACCTTGGAGGAATTCCTGTGGGTCCTAGGAACTTTGTTGCTTGCATCTGGCTGCTCCTCTCTGTGAAGCTGGACTTGGGCAACCAGCCCGTGCTTCAGCCCACTGGTAAGCAGGTGATGGGTCTCCCTGTGTTGGAGGGGAGATGCCATTTCATTGCCTCTCTAGAATCACCCCAAACCCTGGGAAAGGTCCTATGGGGCTTTACCAGAGCAATGACTTAGTTTTGTTTTGCTGCCATGAGCTTTGTCCTTCTGATACAGCTGCTGTAAACCCTGTCCTTTCTACCCAGGGCAAGTCAGACCCATCCCAAGTCCCTTTTTAGTCTTTGCTTGCAGAGATTAGCAGCTCTAGATGCAGCTCCAGCTCCACTGAATTTGGCTGCTGTTAAGATAATTCATAACTGCATTCCCAACAAATATTCTATTGCATCTTAGCTAAAAACCTGGAGTTAAGGGAATAAAGCAAGTGTGGCTTATGGGTCCTCTTGGCTATAGCGGAGTTGTGGTGTCCCTTGTTTGTAGGCATTTCCATTACCATCAGGAGAGGTAGGAGTGGGTTGTGCAATCTTATGAAAATTAGCCAGGAGATGTAAAGAGATGGGCAGGAACCTTGGCCTTCTGGAGCAACAAAGTCTTTGATTCCTGTGGCTGTTGAGAGCAGAAAAGGAAGAGCTGATGATGATCAGAACTGAGGTACTGGGAGCGACAGTATAAAGCCAGTCAGAAATCATTTATACTGTGATCTCTTGGTTCCAGTTCTGCAAAGGGTTTTGTGTGCATTCAGGGAGGGAGGGTGACTGGTCCTGGTGTCAGAGTCAGCTGCAGGAGTGTAGTCCGAGGTGGCAGAAGGGGTTTGAAGATGCTGCAGAGGCCGGATGCAGCCCTGTGAGGTTTTGTGTTTTCCATCCTCAGCATTGACCAGTGTGCAGCAAGTGTTACAGCTACGTACTGCTCTCACACAGCAAACAGAGATGTCAGAGTCTGCATCACCACCCCCGCAGCCGCGGGGACCATCCTCGGCTCTCTCTGAGCTAGGCTGCTCCTTTGTAACTCCAAATCCTTCAGAACTGCGCTCCCCCCTTGCAGTGAGGGTCAGAGGAAGCCTGGGGACATCTGTACTGCCCACAGTCTGTGTGAGTTGCTTTCTGTGCTGTCCAGGGCTTGCTGAGGAGCTGGGTCCTGCTTTCCTCCTGGCAGGAGTCTGTGGGAGGAGGGTAAGATGGTGCTTTAAGCCTTGACTTCTGCATCTCTGAACAAGTTGTTGCTGCTCTACAATAAATTCCCTGTCTGTGAGCTTAATGATTATGAAATCACGAATGCATCCTGCTAATAGGCATCAAGCAATGGCTGATGAGGGGGGTGAATAGATGAGGCTTATGTTTTGTAACCTGGGCCAGGGGGAATGTGCATGTACTGAGCTAGGACAAAGGCCATCAGGTTGCACACAAGGCTACCTTGGTCCAAGAGTATTCTGCATCTCTCTGCCATTCAGGAAGGGCTTCAAGATGTTCTGGGCCAGAGAGAGATCCACAGTGTTCAAGGGAAGGCTTGATCTCCCAATGCAATGACATATACAGCTTTTTATTAGCTTTCATGTGCTGCAGTAAAACTCACCTTCACCTTAAGCATTCATGGTGCTGAGAAGCATCTAAAATTCAGGAACAAGTTACTGCCTCTGTGGTTTCAGGAGGACTTCTGTGTCTTTGCACTTCTAAATGCTGGCATAATAAATCCTGAAGTGCTTTTTTTCCTCATGGCAGATGTGAATAGTTCAACTGTTAGCTGGTGTGCCTTCTACGGGGAACAACTAGCAACCTCGAGGTAGATAAGGGCTGGAGGCCTGAAAATCCCTTTAAATCCAGAATCAGGTACAATGTGAAGACGGTAACTTTTGCAATAAGCATTTTGGAAAGTGCAAATGCTGGAGTCCCTGTGGGTTGGGTGCCTTCAAGAGCAACGCGAGCATTGCAGCAGCTCGCCCCATCCATCGCTTCCCAGCTTCTCCTGCCCACACTGTATTTCCTCTATGGGCTCCTGATCTGGAAATGGAACTACTTTGCTTTACCAAATGGCAAGGGAATTAAGCTAAATACATGAAGTTATGTCTGGATACATTGCAGAGCTTTCATGAAAGAGGAAAAACTGTGTTTGTCATTGCTGTGAGTTTCTGCTTTCCTCAGTATCAATAACTCCGTGTTCTCAGAAAATATGAAACATCTCTATAAATGGTGGAGTAGAACTTTGTGCAAAATGCAGGAGAAATGTCACAGAGTTAAAACAGCGTTGGGTTTGGTTCACCCTTGGGTTAGAGCAGCTGATGCTATGGGAAACATACAGACTTTGGGGAGGTTGAATTCGAAGAGGGCAAATACCTTATGGGTACCTTATTTCAGCGGCAGTTTTACTGACTCCTGAAACATGACCTGAGCGTTTTGATACAGTTTCTTAGTTTCAAACCTGAACTATAGCGGAAACACGTTTCTTTGCTGGGGAGGCTGCAGTCTGGGTGTGGGATGAACTTCCCAAGTGTATGGAAAGCCAAACTTTGGCTTTAGTTTCCTGCCACCAAACCACATTTATCCTGAGGTCAGGAAAACGCCCCTGCTCTTCAGACAGCCCATTTAACAGCTGATCTGCCGAGAGAGCCGGGCTGAGCCTGGAGAAGGCTCCTTAAGGGGAGACCTTAGAGCAGCTCCAGTGCCTAAAGGGGCTCCAGGAAACCTGGAGAGAAGCTTTGGACAAGGGATGTAGGGACAGGACAAGGGGAATGGGTTTAAACTGCCAGAGGGGGGACTGAGATGAGCTCTTAGGCAGAAGCTCTTCCCTGTGAGGG
>JANRGW010036038.1:0-61341 GCA_024733675.1 Psilopsiagon aymara
TTCTTATCTCAACCTGTGGGAGTTGCATTCTTTCAATTCTCCTTCCCATCCCTCCAGGAGCAGAGGGAAGAAAAAGGAAGGAAGTGACTGAACAAACTGCATGGCTATTTTACAGTTTAAACCCACGACACCCTGTTAGAATACTACCCAGTCAGCTCAAGGCAAAACCAAGTTCAATATGAAAACTCAAATAAACAGGAACATTGATTGTTAAACCCCCCCACAAAACAAAGCGCATAAACCTCCAACCAGCCTTTCTGTACCTTGTCATGTTGTGTCATCTGTCTTTAACCGTCATTCTCACAAATGCAAAGATAACATTGAGCAACCAATGATAAACTGAAAGGAACACTTGGAGTGTAAAAAGCACGGGCTGCATGTTATACTAAGTGCACTGTCGACACAATACAACAGAATGTTCCTGAAGGCTGATCTGTAAAACTGCACATTATTAAGCATTTACCTTACTCACACAAATACAGCCCCCCTTTTTTAATTCTTCCAAGGGTAGGAGAATTCTGTGCACATTTGTCAAAATCAAGTTAGATTTTCATAATTGGCACTCCCTCGGCCTGTCATTTTCTTCACTTGCAGTCAAATGACATTGAAAAGGGGATTGGAACACTTTCATATGTTGTAAAGCATCAGAAACTCTATTTTCACTATAATCCTTGTAGGTGAAGTGCCAGTGTTAGTGAGAACAAGAAACGGAGTGCTGCTGCCTTTTCTGAAGTTCTGTTTTAGTCTGTATGTAGGAGGTAATGATCACTGAGCAGTAATCAGCAGAAACAGAACACAACCTATATGGCATCATTCATTCTGAAACTAATACTGAAGAACCACAAAACCAGAGACAGAAATAATAATTAAATAGATTTTAAATAGCTTTTACAGACAACTGTATGAGACTTCATTACACATGCATATACATAGGATCCGTATGCTAGTTGCATGAAAAATTGTGTTTAAAAAAAGATAATTGATTTACTTGTGCAGAAAGGTGGTGGGGTTTTTTTTTGGTGTGTAATCACCCACATAGGAAAAAAAGAATGAGCTCACAGATAGATTGCATGTACTTGAATTCTGAAGGTGTCTGGGCAAATGGACGGTTTGGTACAAAAGCAAAAGACTACCAAAATCCCAAGCAGTCTGATTTCACATTGCAACCACTATGGGAGGGAGGAATAGAAGCTGCAAAGAGAGAAATATTATTGGTTATCTTGATGTTAGGTGGGTTTTGTTTTTTTTTAAATCAAGCATCTGTTGAAGGTGCTCTAAGAGAAGATGAAATCTGGGCAAATATATAGTTGGAATATTTCCTCCACAATTCTGGAAATGGCGCCCTTTACTTATTTTGTAAAAAGAATGACATGAGCTAAGCATGTCCTTGGAACAAAAACCTGCAGTTTTGAATTTGCAATTTACCCAGGTGTTCAGCTAATGCCTACTTGTATTTTACACAAAATTCTACCTGGAAAGTAAGAGTATTCTGTTCACTTCTATGTCTTTATTTTATCTTGATTTGCCTTAGGTATTAGATGTTCCAGTTTGCTGCAGATCTTCTATATGTGGATAGCATTAAAAATAGAATTCCATGTGTAAAAACTTTCCACAAGGTTTAATTGCTACCAAAAACCATTTCATTGCTTCACTGTTGTACCCTGACGTGTTTACTCTCAGTTTTGTTATCTGTAGCAATTCTACAGCTTATTTTTTTGTTTCCTATATGCAGTCAAGAAGTAAAAGATGTAGAAGCATTTCAGTAAAACATGTTAAGACATCACAAATAATATGTGATCAAATGCAGCCCAGAAAGGATAACACATAGATAGGAAAAAGAAGTCATTGTGCTTTGAATATTAAAGTGTCTGCAGGTACTAGGAAGAAGTTTACTACTGCTGAGTTTGGACATACTCTCTTACCTGATCTCAAGCTCTTCTGATGAAGCAAGCACAAAGCATAGTAATGAACTAAATGGACCATGTGGTTAACCATAAACAATCCTGTCAGCCAGTACAGTAAGCAGAGTTTACATTGACAGCTTTATGGTAATTTGGATGACAGGATCCACACTTAGTTCTGCTTCAAAGAAAAAAATGCAGTTATTTCTGACCTTTTAATCTGGCCCTGAAGTTACACAAGATGAGTACATTTTGATGTAACATAACGTAATGTAACGTAATGTAACATAATACAATATAGGAAGAACAAGATAGAAGTCTCAAACACATCTTGTTTAGTTATCTTTAGTTTATTTTTAAAGTTATGTCTACAGTGTTTCTATGAAAGACATAATAATAGTTCAGAACCCGCAGCATTTCCTTTAGTTACTGAAAGTAACGAAAGGAGCCAGTGATAAAGCACAGCATGAAAAGAAATGCTATGAATTTTATGTATTTCATTTTTTAGAATAGTTCCACTGTATTGAAGTTTTGATACCTATATCTAACAAACATAGAATCATACCCTCAGAATATCCTTTGTTGGAGTGTTTTCATCAAGGAATCCATTTTACTGCTTTTCTCCTGTGCTATTTCAGTGGAGTGAGTAGAAAAATCTTTATTTCTAATTTTTATTTTCATTACCCTTCAGTGTCATCAGCTACACTATTGCTTAGAGGCTTTTCTTGTCAGCTTTATCAGCCAACTTTACTTAAGACATCATTTTTGTTATAGCCACTGAGCTTAAATCTGCACAAGTGTTTGTTCTCACTTCCTCTGCTTTGTAAAGCATTTCCATGACTATTTAATAGAATCATTACTTCAAAAGGTAGAATATTTACTGTTAGATTCATCCTTATCTGCAATACCTGTCAACTGTCTTGAGCATGTTCAGCTTAGAAAAATATACTATCACATCTTTTGACTGGGATAAAATTGAGTCGTTTTCAATTACATTATGAAATCCAGGTTCTTTAACTCCACTGTACTGAAGCCTTAATGTGCATAGAACAAAGTGCTTCAGAAAAGCCCTTTGGCTTTCTGAAGATAATTCAGCATCCATAACGACTTATGTTAAAGAGCTTCTGCCTAATAATAAAATAAACCAAATGTCATCCATGTCCCTAAAAGTTACTTCCCTTTCTTTAAGGGAAAGATTTCTGTTAAGAATATCTTTAAAATGAACCTTTAGATAACTTTTCAGATGACATCCGTAAAGTTGCATTCAGTTACAGACCCTGAAATGAAAAATCTAGATTAAGTTCATATTTCTGTAAGCCTTCCATTAACCATAGATGAGACAAATCCAAACCTTGATTCTTCCAATACCCCAAACTAACAAATACATACCCATTACTGAATGTTAAGGAAAACCAGCCTCGAATTTTTGATTTAGAGTAATTCAAAGGAAAGGAATTCCTCAGCATACTGAAAAGCACCTTTGAAACCATTCTCCTTTCCTTCTCAATTTATTTCACTTTAAGTAAAAAGATTTCTATATGTATATATGTAGTACTTCCCATCATCAGCAATAAAGAAGTGCCTCCAATTCAGTATGTAGCTCCCTTTCCAATAATTACTATAACATTTTAAACAACAGAGTAAAGCAGTATTTCTCTCAAGGACTGCAGCCTGGAAAAGAGCAGAAGCTGCATGTCCTGAGTCATAAAGAACTGTACAGAAAAACGTATCTGTGTGAAACTGTACAGTTAGGTTAGTCTGTCTTTATTCAAAGGGACTAAAATAGGCTTTATTGAAAAAGCAAGACAGGAAGTACAATATACTCCGCCTAACTAAAAGATCTCACTGAATAATTTTAGTTATAATCCTGTTAGTTATGCAACAATCTCACACATTTGTGGCATAAACATTTTAACATCCTTACAGCATCCACTTAAAGTATCCTCAGAGTTAGTGCTCAGCCTCCCTGCTTCATTAAGTGCTTGAAACATAGCTTAAACAAAAAGAAATTGCTTTGGTATTACTTTCTAATCAGTCTACTCTGTTCATCCTTGCTTTTTTAACTTTAAATTGTATAAGGCACATCTTAAACTGAAGCTGCCATCCTGCATAGGATTTGACATGTATTTCCTTTTTATATGGAGTGGAATGGGTAAATTTTCTCTTGTTGGGTTTTTCGGATGCAATGGTACAAAGGCTATGTAGGAGCAAGGGTGAAGAATGGGTTTTCCCGATTAGGTTCTTCATGTAGCATCACATGACTTTTACACACCTTTCTCCTCATGATTTTATGAGGTTATCTTCTCACACGATTCTGAATCACCTGTACTTGCTGTCAGGTCTCTGACACTCTGATCCTTACATGCCTTCTGACAAGAAATTCATCCAAGGGAACGCCTGTTAAGTGAATCTGGTAAGGTCTGTTAAGACATGGCAATTCCTGCAGTTCCACACTCCAACCATCTGTATTTCTTCAGTTCAGTCTGCTCTCGCTAATAGCCCTTTTTGGTAACTGTTTAGGCCATTTGCCTAAGGTAAGGCACCATTACAGGCCAGACTTGGGAGGTATCCCACATCCATCTTGCTTGAAAATGATGCTTTGCCGTCAGAGTGAAATGAAAGCTTCATCAAGCTTCTGCTGTAAGCACTGGGTTTAGCATGATCCAAGACAGACACTTTAATTTCCTACTAATAAAGTAGATAAAGTTTCTATTGACCTATTGGTAGTCATATTGCATTAATCAAAACCAGACAACCCAAAGCTTGCTTGAAACCTCTTCTGATCCTCTTTACTGGTTAGTAGGCTGACACTGACCTCAGCTCACGTGTAACCAGTCTGCTGCTTTTCTACTAGATTTAATTTGTAGCCCTAGTTTGTCTTTAGAAGCCTTTGATATCCTTTATATTCAAGTCTTAGCACTCGTATGCTCTTTTTTCCTGGTGTTATTATGAACAAGAAGCAAGGCACTCTCAGTGCTACTGACTGAGGCAACAGATCACAACTGGGGAAGCCCCATACACATCTTTGTGGCACATTCACAATAAACACAGAAAGAAGATCACTAAAATCTGTGAGCTACAAAACTGTCAGTGTCTTGGTGGAAACTGACATGACAGAAAAACATCTGATATTTGCTCCATTTCTGTATTTGCACTTCTCACCACAAACAGCTCTGTGAGTAAGGAAAAGCAAGGGTGTAACTGCAGACTGAATTACAAACTGCCTTATCAACCCGGGTGAAGAAGGATGGCTGCTGTTCCTGTGCGGGCTGGAGCCCGCCTGTTCCCTCAGGGATCATCCCCTGGGGATGGCTCTAAAACACCGCAGGCGGTGGCCTTGTTCGTGTGGGCTGCCTTGGAAATGCACGGCGGTACTGTCAGGGCTTGTGAGGCAGAGCTGCTCCCCAAGCCCTCCGTGGGCTGGGGTCATTCCTAAGCCTTTGTATTCGGGCGCCTCGCAGGCGCGGTTGTGCCGTGGGCTTTGCACGTGGGTCAGTTCAAAGTGCGTGCCGGAGGCGGGAAGGTCGTCCCGTGCCGCTGTGATGAAGTGTCACATACCCGTGGTGCTGTTGAGAGGCATGTGCAGGCACCAGAAAGCATCTTGAGAGCAGCAGGCTGTGAGGACTTTGGTGTCAGACCAAGTGTGTGGGGTGAACTGCGGAGCTGGAGTGGGCAAGGAGCTGGGGTAGGTCAGAGTCGTGTCCTCGGCTGGGTGCTGGTGTCCTCGGCCTCTGCCTGGTGGCTCGGAGCAGTGGTGTGTTTGGTGTGGAGAACAGGCACCCATCAGGGTTGCTGCTGTTTGAAGAAGCTTTGGGAGGAATGGCTCAGGAAAGCAGTTTTGTTTGTAAGCTGTGTGGTGAAGTAAGCTTAACAAAGATACAAGACCCACAATTTTGCATTATGTTGCAGTAAGGAAACGGGCTAGCTTTTCAACTGTTGTTAACTGAAGCTTTTTCTTTGCCTTGTGAAATCGAGTGGCAGTTAAGCCAAGCTTTTTGCTTCCTCACACAAAACGTGAGTGCACGCACGTGTGCATATGCATACACGTACACACAAAATTTTAAGTATGGTTTTAACAGCTACTATTTATATTCTAACAAATCCCGTCTAGCTGCATCTATGGCAAAAAGAACCTGCCAACAGCTTACGAGTAGTTGCCATCCAGAAATTACCCAAAAGTTAATTGTAGAAGAAAGCACGCTTGTGTTGTATCTTTAACAAAACATTCAGACCTATTTCTGAACACAGAAGTACGTGGTTAGGAACAGAACTTAAAACTGCAGCAGTTATTGACTTGAATTTGTTGTTCAGGCTGTAGCTCTCACTTTGAAGTAGAGCGCTACTGAAACTGAACTTTGAATTTTGGTTGCGTTACTAACCAGTGGTACTGAAAACACATTAATGGCCTCTTTTTTGGGTGATAGCATATCCTACTTGCTATTAGACAGAGAAACTTGAAACTCCATTCAGAGTAAAGGAGGATGAAGTGCTTTGAAGATAATTTAAAGTAGGCCTGAATCCATGCTTGTAAATCCAAAATGAATGCTTATTAATCTTCATGTAGAAACTTATATCCCTTTCAGCTCCTTTCTCTTTTTTTTAATTATTGCTTTTTTTTTTTTTTGCCTTTGGCAGTCACACTTTTATGCACTTCCATCAGTGGGACATAAGCAAGAATCACAGGCTGGCACAAGGCTAGCTTTCCTAGGGATGCACTTGTGTTCTAAGGACATACAACTACCACCAGAATGATTTGCAAATTCCTTGTAATTCAAGGACACTGAAGCCAGCTTGGTAATGTAGAGATGGTGGCAGAGTAAACTAGACTCTTTATTATACCACTTTAGTCACAGTAGCCATATGCAGTTTTATAATTGGATTCTGAACACATAAATCAATAGCTAGTTCTGTGAGAAAGAAAGAGTCTTGCTTATGCTTCCATGAACTTAGTGATACTGTTTAGCAACAATAGTATCTTGGGTTAGGAAGGAAGACCATATGCTGGTCATCAAGTTGCCATCTCTCAGAAAAGGCATCAGATCACAGAAAGTGAGACTTCTGAACTTGATCCAGACAACTTTGTTAAATCTATCAAGAAATGCTTTTATTTCCATCTTTGGGCTGGGGTTTTTTTTGTTTGTTTTTTGTGTTTGTTTTGGTTTGTTTGTGTTTCTTTGCCTGACAGTTTCAGAACCAAATTTAAAGAGAACTTATGAATTTGTGAATGCAGGTCAGTCTGAATTCTCCCAGCGGCATACAATACCTATGCAATTTTAAATATGCATGCTACGCTTTTCATCCTGGGTTGGCTACACTTTGGTTACTTCCAGAGTCAATCTCGGCTCTCCAGATTGTCTTTTCTTATTTTTTTTTTAATCTTGGTAAAACAGTACATTCATTTATGAATATCTTTCTTTTTTGTTGACCTCACTACTGTTTTTTAACAGAAAATTAGCTTTTGAAAGTGCAGTGATGATCTGAAACTTTTTGTTTAGAGCACCTTCCAAGGTTGTGTTTCCATTTCTTTTTCCAGAAATAATTGTGCCCTTAAATTTCTGTCTTAAAGCTTATGACATCAACTTATGTTTTCAGTGGGAAGTGTATGGGAAAACTTCTCTTTTGGGAGCATCACAAAACAAAGCATCATAGTTAACAGAACTCTTGACTTCTGATCACAGAGCGTATATACCAACACAGAATATGCTGAAAGTAATAATAATTACAAAATCCTTCTTAATTCTCTGGTAGTATTCTTACAGCTGAAGATTTACCACTTAGAATGAAGTTTGCTTTCCACTTAGTCAGGATCACATCATACCAACCAGGATGGTATTAAAATATTTAGTGCTCCCATGACCTGTTCAGCATTAGTGTCTTAAACTCTACTGGGTTCTCAAGCTAGTAACTTACATCAGCGTTACCTTTGTTCATGGAGCAATTTTGAAAGGCTGTTTCATTTTGTAATGAGTTTGTATTTGAAAATGCCGTGTAACAAAAATATTGTACACAATATTGTACCTTGTTCTTTATATACCTCTTGTTTTACATCCCAAGTGCTCAGTTAACATTCTGTTACATTGTGCTTTCCAACTTTGGTCTTTCCAACTTTCTGAAGCCCAATTTACATTATCTTTATTCTGGGCACCTAAGTGAAAAACGTGATTACAAATAAAAGGAACCTGGAATCTTCTTGATAGAATGTGTGTAATAAACTGTTTGAGAGAATTTTCTGGTTGTTTTGGATGCCCCAGGCTAAGGCAATTTGTTAGGTTTGAGACATGAATTCCGGAAATTAATCAATACACTAGTCAGTGCTTTAAAAACCCTTCTGTACATCTTATAACAAATGAGAGAAGATTTAGATTCTTACTTGAGAAACGGTTTTAAATTCAAATTCTCTTTTTCTCAAGTAATTGAACTGACACATTTCCTTTGTCAAATTGTTTCAAGTGCTGAAGTCTACTATCCACCCTCTGCTTCTCAAGATTTATCATAAACCCCATCACCAGCCTGTTCTTGGTGTAAATGCAGATAATATGTTAATAACATAGATTAGTTCTGAAATCAGTGAATGCTGTAAATAACAAATTCTACTTTGACTTAATGTTTCTTTTCTAGTCATATAGCACTCAAGAAACATCTATTCAACAGTTTATTGTCAGGTAAATTTGCATGAAAAGCTTCCTCAGTATATACTTCTGTTTTAAAAATGTCTGCACCATTTGTAAAAACTTAGTCTGCTATATCTTCACATAAGCAAGAAGCTATAAAGTGGAAAGTATGTAAGTTGGTGAAATTAAAACAAACCTCATAAGTGCAGCGTCTCTATAGGCAACAAGTTGGAGCCAAGTCTAGCATCTAACAGTATGTCAGCACTAAAAGGGCTTGATGTACTGTGTCCAATGTGAGTTCAAATAAAGTGTCTTCCAGAGGATGGTTACCTGCCCTTCAGGTACACTTACCAGCAGTCATTCAGTTCTGCAGTGTTTCATGGTGTGAGCAGAAGTAACAGAATAAATAAGAAATAACCCTATCTAGCACACTTGATTATTGCACAGTCAACAGGTTGCTGGACCTAATACACCTAATATTAGGTTTCCTTTCCTTTCTGTCATCCGAGTATGTATGACAGAAACTGTTGCTACCTCCTTTACTGAGATGGTAATGACATTAACTCCAGCTGCAAGTTTGGAAAAGGTCATGCATACTGAATTCTTAACACAAACCACTGTGCTTGATTTCACACGGCTTACTGCCAGCTTCCAAGCTTTTAAACATTTGTAACAGGTGTTTATAAAACTGAACTAGTTCAGGTCAAACAATGTCAAAACTGAATATCCCTAGGAGCTTTTCTGTCAGCTGGTCTCCAGCGCTCAAACTGTATGCACTGAAAGCATTCAGCTGGCAAATACTGTACGAAAGTCCCACTCTAATGTGGAAATTTTCATTCATACTGGGATTTTGAAATTAAATGTTTCCATGTAAATTATCTTCTCAGTTTTAAACAAATGTATTTCATTTCCAAAGGATGTAAATACATTAGGAATGTTCTCTGTAAGAGTGATACTACTGGCTATGTTCCTTACCTTTGCATTTGCAGTGGAAGCTGTCATGTCTTGTATAACTTTTCTTGCAAATAGACTAAACAGTGCCTGAGAATACAGATGTGCTGCATGGCATACAGGAACAGTGTTCAACATCCTCTGCCTTTTTATAGAAAAACAACAGAACCCTTTCATGCACTTCCATTTTTATCCTTCAGTTATTCAGACTACATTTAATTAATACAGTTAAAAATATGGGGCTTTAATTACATATTCCCTTAGGTTCATTGAGACAGTGAGGTTTCTTCCTGCAAAGTACGTGTGACTACAGGATTCAGATGTCTTCTTCGTACATTATGCTAATATTCTTGTCTCTGTTTTTAAGAACTGCTGCATCTTTCTTCAAATATGACTTTACAGCAAGAATTCTAAAAATGCAACCTTTTTGTCATAAATTGAAATTCTTCATCTGCAAAGTTATACTTTAAAAGGTAGAGAATTCCTGCTTTTATCAGGGTGATGTATATTCATGGACTTCTGTTTGAATACATATCGATAACTCTGAAAACCCTTTTTAGTCTTAGTTCTGTAATTTCTTCTTACTGCAAGATATGAAGTCAGATTTCCCAGTTATTCTTAAACTTTGAATTGTAGTGTTTAAACATATGTATATTACAAAGCATGAGAGGAGTGTAAAAATAAATGTTAATTAATGTCATAAAATCTGTCTGTATTCCATCATCTTCCATAAAACAGAAAAGTCCTAGCTAAAACTGAATTTTTCCGAGACCAGTTAAATGCTGATTATTCTTTTCTTGGTACCCAAGGCATCCACAGCACACTCATCTGACTCTCTAAGCACCATTAAGTCAAGTCCCTATTGCTACTATGGAGTGTTACTAGCGCACATAATTATATCTGCTCTGTGTTAATCAGCAGGGTTCACTCTCAAAATGGCTATGTTCAAAAGTGATGTTTCCTGTGGGCTACCTTGGGAAGAGACAGTACTGCATCCGTAAAGCTCCTCTCCATCTGTTAGAGGATGCTCTTAACTACAGATCTGGTTTCACTCTGGAGAGGTACTGTATTTTAATTCACATGCCATTTAGAAATGAAACATTCTAAGCAGCAAGAAATGAACCATTGACATTGAGATGAGCAGTGGAGTGATAAAGAGGACGATGTAATCTGGTAGTATGCAAATATTCACAAAGGAAAAAATGCATTTCAATTTCTGATTTGACTGGCAGCTTCTTTTCTGACAGATAATAAATTACATTTCTTTCCTGTGAGAAGCAGTGAAAGTTTTGCTCACAAAAATAAAAGCTAATACCTGTAATTAGTCTGTATTGATATCATCCTGATTAAAATCTGATTGACCTGTAGTGTAGCATTTCCTTTATTTCTACTAAACTCAAAAGATCTAGACCACACTTTTCTGAAGTTGATGTTTATTTTATTCTGATCAGTTTGAGGTGTATTATGTGTCTATTTTATTACACTGCAGGCTATAGAGGCAAGATAATGAAAGTAGTATCATATTTGAAAGTGATGTGAAACATTCAGTGTTTCTTGTAATACAGTTCTTTTTATCAGAGCAATTTACCGCTGTTACTGTTTTCTCCAAAGCCCCAGTCACAGTAGGTACTCTGCTGAGCAAGGCTGACAGAACTTATTTTGTCCACAAGCTAAGAGAGGTGCAAGATACGACAGCTTTTCAGAAGAGCAAACCTAGTTCACATGAAATCAGTGAGAACCAAGGTAATATCAAGCCTCTCGTTGGGTAACAGCCACACTGTATTATAATAATTATTGCTAATTATATTGGTTGACTTATCTGATAAAGTAATTCAAGACCTTAACAGCAGTTTGAATTCAGTCATGCATTTCACTATGTACACAGCTTTATGTGGAACACTTTCTTCCAGGCTTCATCATGAACCAAATTTTAGATAGTACTTGTGGTCTACAGGCAAATGTCATTAATTACTTTCCAAGAAGTGTTGAAAAGTATATTTGTATTAACGGTTGTGTGTTTGATCTCTTTTGGCTACCTGTGAAAGAAATGGTTAAGTTTCATAGCAGAATTTGCTGTCATGTACAGATTTTCCATTAGATAATCATTAGCCAAGATCAAGTTAATTATGTGGAACAAACAGTCCTACTTCCAGCTTTGAGAACTCATTAGGACAAAAAACTTGTCCCCAACCAGCACATCAGCCCACCAATCTAATAGTATCTTTTTCCCAATTTTGCTTTTATTTACATTATAATTTCCCCGAAAATTTGTTTTGTATAGCACTGTCTTATTGTGAGGTACGAACCACATGCTCCTTGAGGCTTCCAGAGACTTTCCCTGGAGAAAACTGCTCTCTACTCTCAAAATAGTTTTCAGTTAGCAGGTGGAACAACTAAAGTTGCCGCTATTGTAAATGCAGAGGGAGGGGAGCCTAGAGCTGCTTCAAGATGTGTTGAGGTCAGAATCAGCTGTAGAACCCAAGAGTTGTAACATATGGATCCCTGTTTAAATAGCAGAGGTGTCTCCCTTTATCAGCAGCTATTGCAGCAGTTGACAAGCACTGCATATAATTGATCTTATAAATTAATGGTACCAGTTGACTCAGCCCTCATCTTAGTTTCTGTGATGATAACTTGAATCTTCTGCAGTGCTGTGGGCATGCCATTGATGTGTGCTCCCTGAAGCACATCCAACACCTATTCCTGGCTTTCAGGGCCTTAAACTTGCTTGCCTGCAATGATTTAGCAGGCAGAAATAAATGCTGTTTTATGTGAGTAGCTTGCAAAGCTGAAGCTCTTGTGTGCAATTATGCACCTACCAAAAATAGTTGCATATACACTGCAGTGTCTACAAAGCTAACTCCAGGTAAAACTGATGAGTATTGGGAGACCAGGAATGCTTTTTATTGAAACTGAATTTTAGAAATAACAAGGAAATTGTAGCAGCTCACATGACTGAGGAGTGATCTCCCTCAGAGAGGGTCTTACTTGCTCTTTGGTGTATGGGCTTGTCAATGTGCATGTGGTTCTGACAAGCAGTTGGCCAGTACAAGGAAAATGCTATTTATTGCTAGCTGTAAATGGTAGCTGTTACCAGTTCTTCTTCTGAGTGATTTTATGCTTTATTTTCTTTAGCTAAGAAGCCATAAAACCAAGATTAGTCTCTATATCCTATTGACTGCACTGTGCAGGGTCTTTTGGTAGAATAAAGAGCTGTGTGTAGAAGTGATACTCTTTTTGTTTTGTTTAAGCAGAAGACCCATGGATCAAAATAGTCAGTGAGAAAAAAGTGATGAAACAACATTGCTATCTCTGCCTCCCATACCATACCAATAGTGCAAGCAGGCACGAAAAACACATGCAGTTTAAACACTTCTTGGACCAACACATGAAAACTGTCATTCAGACCTTGACATGGCCTTCTATAAAAGGAAAAATTTTTAGTCCAAGAGCTGCATATGTGTTTGTGTGTGTATATCCATGTATGGAATTCGGGTCAGACTGCAGGGTAGTGTTTGTACCATAAACTGGCTTTGCAAGTAAAATCACAGCTTTGGATTTCAGCCTGGGACTGTCTGCCATTAAATCCCTAGAGACAATCAGGCCTTAGGGTGGGCACCCAGCTTACATATCAAAGTACGTGGCCAAAATTAGCCAATTAGTGCAATATGAGGTGAACTAATTCTGAGGTTGTGGCTGCTGGTGTTAAAACTGCAGAATACTTCTGCACGTTTATAACATCTTACCTGCTGCAGAGATGCAGTTGACAAAAATAGATCAGAAGATATCTTCTGAATTTCATAAACTCCACGATCTTCAGTTCTATACCATAAGCACCATAAACTGCATGGTGCAGTTTAGATGTCAGCCTAGAGTGCTTTTTAATTGTAAAAATTTCTTCTTTTGATGGACATGGACATAGAGGGGCAGGGACAAAGTAAACCAACAGCAAATCCACAAGAAATTACACCGTGGATTTGCCAGTGGAAGCCTACTCTGGCATAATGTATTTTGGAGTTTGCAAGTAAATTACAGTTTGTCATCTCAGAATTGTACGTATTTCCTCCTACCAGTTGAGCTCCAGGAAGATTATTCTTTTTAATGTCCAAGTGACATAATGGGAGAGTAATAGGTTTGCATTCATATAGTACTGCATGCGCAGTAGTGTATGTTCTAAGGATAGGTTCTAGTGTGCTGTATATCATGATGCAGTTCTTAAATGTGTTGAGGAGTTTTCCAAATAAATTTGGGTTTAATTTCAGTTTTAAAGATTCCATTTGAATAAAAAGAGACTCCACCTATCTTTAACTTGCGGCTAGGCACAGCATAAAGGCATACACAGAGAAAGCAGAAATAGTCCAGTGCTAAATGGTTTAATTAGTAAGCTGGCAGAAGCATACTTCACTGTAATTTACCTGCATGCCTATTCAGAGTATTGCAGAGTTTAATGAGTTCCAACTTTTCCTAACTTTCAGTAAGGGCTTATTTAATGAAATAAAAATGAAAGTTTAACAATAATGTGTTATTCAAAGCTACCATAACACCTTTTTAGAGTGTAGACAAGGCGAGCTTTCTTTCAGTGGGAGTCTTTTTACAAGAAAGGTGTCTTTATCATCAGCTTCCAAGGTGCAGAGTTCATTAACACAAACTACAAAGTTTACAGCAAGTTGGTTGGTTTAGTTTTTTATGTAAATTATTTATGATTTAGTTTTTAAGATTTTTTTTATAAGCTTAGCAAAATTAAGTACGAATAATTTTGACTGCCAGCTATACAAGATTCCACAATTACTGCTTATTTTCTGAGGCACTGTCTCCTTTGCTTTGCTAAGTAAAAGAGATCATAGAATCAGAATAATTAGGGTTGGAAAGGACCTTAAGATCGTCTAGTTCCAACTCCTCTGCACAATGCTTTGACAGGTATACTGCCACAGTCAAACACCCCACCCGCTGCTGTCCCTGGAACGAACTGTGCCCAGTGCACCAGGTGCTTGGTGCCAGAAGTGAGAGCCTTCTTCGGAGCTTGTCCTCCTATCTCACAGTGTAAATGAAAAACCAATCACATCAGATGATGGATACCAGAATATTTCATTGCCAGGGCCTATGCCAGATAAGATAAACCAGTGTGGAGTAAAGACAATGATCAAATACCAGGGGATGATTCAGCATTTGCAATTGGAATTGAAATGGAGTCCATAGTGTGATTTGTTTTTCAGGCACCTATTAAAACTCTTGAATACTGCTAAGAATGTAAATCTAACTTTACATTTGACCATAGAAATGAATCATAATCAGTAAACAAAGAAGGAACAGTGCTTTTCCTCTAGATGCCTTTGAAGAAGAATCTTATATCTACCAGAGAATTTTTGTTGTTATAGTGAATATTTAATAAATGGAACTAAGAAGTATCAGCTATATAATTATGTGCGTTTTAAATTTGGCATGTTTGGGAAGGAAAAATAAGGGGACTTCTCATCTATTACCAAGCACCTGTTTTAACTAGACTTATGTTACTGCGTGGTCTCAGTCTCTAAAGTGAACATATAAATTGATGTAAAGTGGTGGTACAGAGCTGGGTCTCTCTAACCCTCTTATTTTGCAGTGTTAGGTTTGATTTCAACAGCTGGCTTGAATATGCTGTGTAAGGAAACAAACATATCCCAAACCATGAGGCTTTGCAACAAATGCTGTACTACTAGGCTTAGGGAAGAGCTAAACATTGTAGACTATACTGACATATTTCTCAAAAAGGACTTAATAAGGAAGGCTTACTGCTTCAGCATTCACTTCAGTGTTGTCACAGACTTCCTACACATCTTGACAAATGTGAAATAGGCACTCAGCCCCTCCATCTGCTTATCTGAACACCAGAGGAAACCCAGAAAGTGTTTACTTGGTATTTCCATGTGTCAGTACCCTGCCCTTCCATGATTTTAAATTGTAGACTTCTCCATATCTGCAGGAATGAGCTTTTCCACAGTTAGCTCGAATAGTGCTGAATTACTTGGACTAAGAGGTACAAGCTGGCTTCCATCTAGGTTTATAGCAGCTGCTTTCTCAAAGCAAGTGAGAATTTCCCTAATAGAATTGGGCCTTTTAGTTCTGGTGAAAGAAAACTTTCTATGAAGAGTTTGAACTCCTGTACATAAATTTGCATAACCATTTATTTCACACTCATTTTGGTAACTTTAAAAAATAAGTTATAAAGATTCTATGATTAAAGATTACTATATGTAGGATTTTATTGCTCTAGGAAGAAAGAGATGTTAATCTCTATTAACTTGGTTTAGTGGTGCTTATCTGCATTATGAATCAATGAAACTCACCAAATAGTGCTAAGCCATCAACTATTCTAACTCAATTTAGTCTACTGTAATGTTGCAAGTGCTATGCAGCTGCCATGTAAACCTCTAAAATGAATACATAAGTGTAGAAACAGACTTAAATAACAAAACACTGACTTGATGTAGAAATGGGTTTCATATGCTTGCTTGTTTGGAGTCCCACACAAGTGCATGCACAGACCCTTTCCACAAGGGGAGGGGATGTTTTGATGTATCAAGCTACCTAAGCACAGGTTTTCAGATTCATAGTGTTATGTTCTTCAGTTTGTTCTTTCTGTTTGATCTCAGTTTGTGTGCTATGTTGCTTTGGAATTGACAGGAAGGCTCCTCTTGGAATTTGGTGGGGTTTCTTTATTTTGTGGTCACCTTAACAGCATGTAGGAATTCCTGATGTTTGTACTAATGTAGTAAAGTCCAAATCAGCAAAAATGGTTCTGTTTGTAATGCTGTAGCTTTGAAACTTAGGAGCTGTTGTGGAAGTGGTAACATAAATCTAAAATTATATCTCTAGAATCTTAGGACATTCTCTAATGTGAATAATTTTTGTAAGGAAAATTTTGTGGAAGCATATAGTCATAGTTGCAGTGTTTTCAAGAAACATAGTTTAGAAGGGAATGGCAAATGAATGAGGAATGCTGATGCAGTCCATAGGATCAGCAATTGAATTTGCTTTAAAATTCTGTAGCTCTTCAGGAGATGCCTGGAACACCGTCACTGGAGGGCAGCAGACTTTTCCCTTCAGCCTGGTCTGTGCCTTTCTTTCTGCAGGAAGCTGTGGTGATGGTTCCTCTTGGAGAGTTGATTCCCCGACTGGAACTTGAAGGTACAATTCCTATTTCTAACTTATTTTTTAGAATTCAGTGGAATGCAGGATTTTGAAGACTCTGTGGATGATCCCTGAAGTTGTTTTTAATAATGCCTTGGCACTTGGTGTACAGCTGCTTTGGAAAAGGTGATGCTATTAAACAAGTCCTTCAAAGTCTGTAAGAGCTTCAGTGAAAAATATTCTCCATCTTTTAAAATGCATCTCCTTAAATGTAGTTTTTAAGGGTTGTGTGGGGTAAGTACTCCCTAGCCCAAAATGATGACACACAGCATTTGCTGATGATGTTGGAACATCAGTGCAGGATGTTTTAGTTAACTTCACATCTGGAAATGTAGCATCTCTGCTCTACTACAGAAGTCATGTGTCATCCCCTTGCAAATTTAATGTCCTATTGACTTCTTGAGATCAAAAGAGGAGAGACCTCTATTGTAATATGTTATGCTTTTAAAAGTCATCTTAGAACATAAACCTGATGGGTGGTAAAACTGAAGTGGGCTGTTGCCCTTTGAACTTCTAAGAACTGCTGGTATAATTCTCCATGAAAATGAACTCTGGGAACAGACTGAGTCTTGAAATTGGCCTATAAATGTGAAAGGATTCAATGTATGTTGTTTCTGATTTTATTAACTTATATTTGTTAACTGGGCGCTGCAGAAATGTCCAGCATATTAGCACCTCACAAAGAGCTCATTTTAGTCAGGAGGCTGAATATTGCAGGGTGGTAGGTTTGGGGTGACATGCCAACTGAAACTGTACCGGTCAGAGGCAACTAAAAATGATTCTCTATCTTTGCCAGACTTACATCCTCTGTATTCAGAAGCCATGTGCTGCCCTGTGGAGCAAAAGTATATTTAGTTAAACAAAAGGAACAAGCTACATCAAGTTTACTGTGCTGAAACCCAAATTTTATTGTGCACTGTAAAGAGGGGACTCACAATAAGAGCTGGGGGAAAGTCACTGAAGAATTGACAAGTCCAACTGTTCATATTTCTAATTATGTTTTGCATTTAATTGGCTTGAGGATTACAGCATGGTGCTACTGAATGAGTTAAACACTATATGAATCGTATTCATCAGTTTACTCTTAGATGGTATAACTCTTCCAACCGTATTCTCAAAAGAGACTTGGTCCAGAAGTGCTACATGCACTAAACTGCGCTTAACGTTAATGTCTTTAGTATTTTTAACTGTTTAAGGAGTGTATGTCTCTAATACAGTATGTTAAATTTAATGGCTAATACCTATTATCTGGAAGAAACTAAATGTGTGTGTGAAACCTCACCTCTACTGTTGAAGGTAAAGAGCAAATAAATGGCATTACTTTTAGGTTTGTTTGCATTTCCCGAGATTTTACTTTTAGGTTTCTTGGTCTAATTAATAGGACTGTGAACCGCATATTGTGAGACCTGTGTTCTTGTTCTGTTTCAGACCTGAGTCTTAGATAGGTCCTTGCCCATGGCAAGGGGGTTGGAACTAAATGATCTTAAGGTCCTTTCCAACCTTAACTATTCTATGATTCTATGATGGTTGATTGGTAATTTCCTCGTTTTCCATCATTTTCATGGTATTCTTTCAGACAGGGATTTGCACATACGATTAGTACATATTTACTTCAAATTCCTTTGCTTGAGGCTTAGTTTTTTCCTGGTTTTGCTTTCTTACTCCAACTAACAGTCTTGAAGGTAGTTAATTAAGCAGCTTTTCCTTAAAAGCAGCAACTGCTTTTTTGTAGTTTGGGGTAACAGAGACTGAACCTTTGATAGAAAACATACCAAATTAAATCATTAAAGTGCTGAAAATGTTGGAAGTATTGCAACTTAACAGATGTTGCTTCTGGCTCTTAGTGTAGTACTGGAGTTGCTGCAATTGTGTCAAGAGAAATTAAGAGGGCTTTTCAGAATATGGCATCAGTACATCTAAGTCTTTGTATGGAATGAAATTTATGTGAGAGATAATTATTTTTTAAGGTGACAACAAAAGCTCAAACCTTTATCACTGCTGAGCAGACAACAAGTGCTTGAGGGCTTGAACCATGCATTTGGAGAAAAGCAAGGTTTTGGAGAGTTTCTCTGCTAGGAGTGTGCTGTAGATGGAATGCTGTAGCTCAAACCATTTTTGACCTTTTCCCCTGCAAACTGGCAATTAATGTTTCCAGATTTTGTTAGCATATTAAACTAGTATTTTATTATATCATACTCTGTAGGTAATTATATAAGAATATTGTTGGATTAAGAGGAAAATTTAGCCAGGTGAATTGAGTTTGTAACTACTCAGCAGTGGTAATTTGTGGCCAAGGAACAATCTGGCATGGAGGGCAGGAAGGCCCAACTGCAGAAGGGATTATGCTGTCTGGAATCAGGAATGCAAAGACAAGCAGCTCCTTATGGTTGGGTGAAGTTTCCCATGCTGATGAGTTATGAAACAGCTGCAGCATTGTCTTGTAGCCGTCCTGGAATTCAAGGGCCACCCCTGGGCAGAAGAGCTGGGTTTGGGGGATAGACTCAGCACCAAGCCTGATGCTGATGCTCATGGGAGTGGTGCTGGTGCAAGTGTATGTAAGGAATCTGCTTGTGACTCATCTCTGCAGACTCCTTGTAGAACTGCTTTGAACTGTAGGACTCTACCTAATGCATTGCTTTTTCTATTTTAACATTCAAACGCAAACACATTTAATTTGCCTCAAGGGGTACAGTAAAAATCTCCCAACAAAATAAACATTTGCAAGTTGCTGAATTGCTTAGTCGTTTAGTCAGGGAGTACCCCAAAGAGTTCTTAGCATAATGCAAGTCAGGGGACTCGAGTTTGGACAAAATAAAATTCATCTGGCTTGAATATTGTGCTTTTCACTCTGTCTCCAATATCAAATATTTCAAAAACATCACTGAGAAGAGATTGAGAAATAACCTATTCTGTTGTCATACATAGTGTTCCAGCTGAAAAGGCATTATGGTCACATAGTTTGTTTTATGGATAATGGTTTTTGTTATGTTGTCTGTTCTTTAGAATAAGATTCTTTGCTTGTTGCAATACTTTATTTACCAGGTGTTTTACAAAGTTTTGTTGCAGGGGTTGAATAATCTGCCTAAGTGAGGTGCTCTGTGGCAAAGGAGGTAGTGATTATGTATAAGGAAATAAATCTTCCTAATGAAGGTTAGTTAAGCATTAGTCTGGGAATGGTTGGTAAATCTCCAGCCTTGGAGGCAGTAAAGACTTGCATGAATAAGTCTCTGAGCAACCTAAGACAAGATTGAAATTGGCCCTACTTTGAGGTTGGGATTGGACTAGATGAACTCAATATGGTCCTTCCAATTCAAATTGCATTATGACTTCCTTTGTTTGTCTACCTGGTGAGTTTGTGTGATGTAGTCACTAGGTCAAGAAGCTGAAATAAGTTACATGCTTAGTTTCCACTTCTGGATCTTAACAAAAAAAGTATAGACTATGTTTCAAATTATATATGGTGCTGGCATTTCAGGGTTGCCAAAATTGTCATTTGCGTGCACAGGAAGGTGAGTGAGCGGCTTGTGGGGGGTGTCCTGTAATCTCTGTTTATTGAGACTACCACAAAAAAATGAATACTCTTGAATAATCTTCCTGCTTTGTGAAACTGTTTCTATGCTTAATTAAATATTTAAAGCTGAAACATTAAACAGCTGTATTTGGTTTATGGTGAGTATAATCTCAACCATTTCCATTGCACTTGAGTTTATATATGGATAAATGTGGTTTTGCACATGTTATCCATACGAAATGTAAAAACAAAGCCAATAAAACCTCAGTGTATGTCCCAGTCTTACTCATCTCTTACTCATCTTAGCTCAGGCATTGACATTTTCGCTTTCAGACAATCAGCTACAGGTTTTTTACTGTTATTCAAGTCCCTTAGTATTGCCAGTCAACGGAAATAGTCTCAGCTTTATGTTGTATGAAAGGGCTGAAACTTGGTCTTATCTTTGGCAAAAATATATCAGTGCCATTGCAGGGTTTGGGGAATAGTTTTCAGGAGATATTTTCAGATGGAATATCTGACAGTTGCTGCTTGGCTGCTGTAAACTTTGCCAAAGAACTAGGCAGTGTAAAAGAAAATAAAAAAGCTTATAAATGTCTTTGCTTTGTCATGCAGTTAGACTGATCTCTAGTGCTTGCTGCTACAATATGAAAGGCTGATCAACCTTTCCTATTCTAGTCTTCTGGCCTTCTTCTAACACACTGTCTGCTAAGTAAATGCTTATGCTGAGGAAGTTTAACAGCAGTCAAATTTGCAGACTCCTTGCTTTAGGTCTGACCTGTTTGTGTAAAGATACGGTCAGACTTGCTTAAGGAATTTTTCTCCTTATAAATTTTCATATCTGGTAAAACCCAAGGAAGCAGTAAAAGTTAGTCTGAACCATGAACTATCATAGAATTTCTCATGTTGAACAGCTTGCTGATGCACTGTAAGCATGGCAGAGCTAGGATTCATTCTACTTCAGGCTTGGTTGAATAGATTCATGCTCTTTGGTTATGAGCTTAAGCAGTCTTGAAATCATTTAGACTTTTGTAGCTGAGAATGTTCAATGCCTCATCTGAAGCACACATTACCTATGCTGTAACACACTTTAAGAGATAAAGATATAAACCCGATGGCAGGTTCTGTAGCAAATCTGAATGATTTTTGATTTTCAGTTGGTCCTGGGTTCAGCAGGTGCAAGGTCTCTACTGAAAAATGAGGCTTTGTTTTAAAACCCTTTTTTTAAGTGCATCCTCAGTTTCATGTATGACAGCTTATATTTTGAAGTGTTACAATTTACATATCTGAGGAGAGGGGAGTTGATTTGTTTGAGCATCAGAAAACAATGAAAGCACTTTAATTTCTTCTTTGATAAAACAACTCTTAGCACTACTTATATTTGCAGGCACTGTAGCTAACTTATCCTTTCCACATCTGACTGCCTCTTACAGCGCATAAAAATGCACCTGGTGTTCCCAACTGGTATAGAAATGCCTACGGCATGTACATGTAGGAGTGAAAGTTCTGTTCTTTTAGAAAATAACCTCTTTTTTGCACATGATTACATTAGGCAAAAATAAAAAGTTGGCCTTTCTCCTACCCTTTGAGGCTGTTAACAGTTCTGAGTGTGCGTCTTCTGCTTTCAGTTTGACCAGTTTTATCCTGTCCCTCAGAAATACTTTCTAAGAACTTTCCTTCATAAAACCCCAGACACCTCTTGTAACAGCTCTTCTGGGATCATCTTGTTTGAAACTGTCGAGAAACTTCACTTGAGTTTGGTCTGGTTTATACACACGAGAGACTTAGAAATTAAAGCCTATAGCAAAACACCCCAAGCAACCCCCAAAACAATAGTCAAATGTACCATGTTTGTCCCGCTTTTTTTTTTTTCCTTATGTATTTTTTAATGCTCAGTGGTTTTGTTATTTTGGGTAGGGGTTTTTTTTCTGCCAGAATGTTCGGTATTTTTTGTTTCTCACCTCAATGTTAAGACTTTTGTAAGGTAAACATGCCCTTATCTAAAGCTGGCTACTGAAATATTTGAATTCTTAGTTTGGATTCTGGTTTTATGAATACTGTAATTATACAAACCCATAATACTAGATTCAGTACTGCAGCAGTCACCAATGGCGAGAACTGTGTTGCTCTGGAGACAGCCTTCCCATCTTCTTTTCCCTTTTATATTACCTCTTTAAATGAGATGTTACGTTTCAGAGGACGAATGTGGCAAAATGTTTCTTTGTGTATTCCCCTAGTTGTTAATAAAATAAATAAGGTCAGGGAAGTCAGTGCAGTTCTCAGCAAATACTCATCTGTTGTTGTTGTTGTTCTGCTGTATTAGTTGGAGCGTGGTTTGGGTTTAATTCTCTGCCAGACTGATGTTATATCTTCCTTTTCCATCTTTTACCTACCTTTTAATAAAGCAAGACTAGGGTGTGGTTGTCATGAGGATACACTTCTGGAATCGTGTAATAAATGAGGTCTTAATGGGAACTTGGAAATGCTGATGACTTATGGCTTCCTACAATACTCATTAGGCATACATATCCATGTGTAACATCTCATAAATTATATTACTTGCTGTAAAAAGCCATAAATTGTCATTTTTAGTGTGAGTTATTATCATTAAGGACTTTTATTCCCTGCTGCTAGCGTGAGTTTCCATGGCTTCCTCACCAATTCCGTCAGTAATGATTTCAGCTACTGCAGGAAGGAGACAAGAGATACAGTGGCTGATTAGGTAGCACAATTGCCTTGAAGCTGTTAAGTCAGAGGTTAAACTGCTTTATAGAGAAAATATGATCTACTTGCCTGGTAACATCCTTAACATTGAGCATTTCCGAATATCATTCAGACCAACTGTATTAGTTTTCTTCACTGTTGTTAATATCTGCCTGCTGAAAACCAGAAATGCTTTTAAAATAATGGTAGCCATTTGTACTGAACAGTCGGCTGTAGTAGAAGGGAGATAAGCTAAATCCCAAGGAGCAATTCAGCCTCTCCCCTCAATCTGCCCATTGCAGAATTTGCAGCAGTACTTCAGAGAGGATGATACTGCTAATATTACTGCAGTATACTCTAGTAAATGGGAATGCTTTGAAGCGATGAGCTATCAAAACACTGAGTTGTGTGTCTTACTCTGTGTTAGCAGTCAGCTTGAACAGAGTTAAATAAGGCGAGAGAATTGCAGGCAGCACTATCTTTTATACAGCACTGCTGTGGTGTTTGGCTTCAGGGAAGGTACTGTGTTCCTCTAGGTTGTAGTGGTAATAATTTCTAACTCCATGTAGGGGTTCATGCATCAGGAAGACAAGTGATATGTCCAAAGTTACCCAACTACTAATACTAGGCATCTGTGGGGATACTTTAGCTTGAAGAGTGAGAAGTACCTTTCAGGCTGCTAGCTCTAAATCTGGCAATGAAAACTAGACACTGAAGCTTACAAATGCAATGCAGGATCATTTAACATGGCTTTTCCAAGAAACTCCTCCTGGCAAGTATCTTCTTTTCACAGGAGCACTTGTGTGTACCATGGTTTTATCTTTGCCACACTTTCATTGCACCTTAGTTTAGCAAGTTCCTTTTCTCATAACCTTTGCCAGTCCAGGGTACTGAAGAGAGTGACTTCTCTTGAAGCATTTCCATAAGCTTGTTTTTGGTATGATGAGAAGGATAATTCAAATAACAATCAATTTTAACACTTTTCGGGCCATTTTTGTCTCATTGGAAGAGAAGAGATTTTTGCAGCCCTGCATCCCCCAAGCCCTCGTCCTGCCGACTACAGCACATTTCTGGCTAAATCGTGCCCTCTAGTGAGCCCGTTCATGGAGATTAACAATACAAAACTTGGTCTGAACTGAGGGGGATTTTTTCCCTCCTTTCTTTCTCCTGCATCTTGGAGAATTAATCAATTCAGTTTATACGAATAGCGAACTTAGACTTTTTGCTGGGGTTGACAAAGGTCAGTTTTAGTATTTGTGATGTACTCCTAAAGCTGCCACGCTTAATTGCCATAGCATTCAGGGCATTTGTATTCTCTAATCCACACGTAGCAATAATTTAAGAGCTATCAGCTGCATGAATGACCTCTATAGCAATTGTAAACTAGAAGAGAGGAGGCAAATTATAAGTGAATTCATATTCAGTTTTTAGAATAGATTTGTAGCGCATCTAATTGATTCACATTGAAAAGAGCCAGAGACCACCAAGAAATTAAAAAAGAAAAAAAAGTTACTTGAAGTGCATAATACATGAGCTAATAAAGTGGAAACTTAAATTTAGGAATGCTTCTTAAAGTGAGGTGTGATGAACTGCTTTTTCTGGCTATTGATGCTCCATCGCTGGCGGTATTCAAGGCCAGGTTGGACAGAGCCTTGGGTGATATGATTTAGTGGAAGTTGTCCCTACCCATGGCAGGGGGGCTGGAAATAGATGATCTTAAGGTCCTTTCCAACCCTAACTATTCTATGATTCTATGATTCCAACGGTTGCTGGAATTCAGCTTGAGGACATAGCAATATAATGTGGTTTGGTAATGTCAGGATGGGTCATCTGGTGTTTTAGAATGTTAGTACATTTTACATAGTCAGTTATGCTTCAGGTTTTCTAATAATGGGAACAGTATTGTAAAATGTATATTTGTCCTTGTCCAATTCATTTAGATTGATTTCAAAAGCAGATCTTGTGCCCTAATGTTATCTGTTGCCTTTATAGTGTATCAGCAAGACTTTGAAGATCAAATTCTGTGCCAAATACCCACAGCCACAAATAGGAATTATGAATGAATGAAAAGAAATGCATTGTGTTCTATTTGTGTTTAATGAAATAGGCTTCTTTTATGAAGAAATTGGAGGGCCTAATCCTATTGAACTATTTTGCCACAGTTAAGAAACAGAATTGATTCATATCCTGAAATTATTAATGCTTCCGCACCCTGACTTCATGTTATTCCTTAACTCTTACATGGAAAGGTTATGTAATAAAGTCATTTCATTGTTATGGAAACTAGATCTCAATGACTTCTGATGCTCTACTGGATTGACATTGAGCAATTAAAAAAAAACCTGCTTTGAAAAGAAAAATAGGAATTTAAAAATTTTTATGAATGAAATCTCTGTGAGGTTCAGTCTGAGAAACGTTGCTTGTCATGTAATTTAATGTGAGTTCAAAAGAGGATTTTTTAAAATGAATGCTTTGACACTTTGAAAACAGAACATTTTGACTTCATGGTGATTTTTTCTGGGTGATGGGGAGGGATCATGTCTTGCAAAACTTTAGGCTTTTAGTTTATTTTTTATGAGTTCAAGAACTGATCTTTTCTCAAAAACTTATCTTATGCATCAGAATTCATATGTCGAAGGATATTAAATGACCTTGCTGCTGCCAACTAGATCTCGTCAAGCCCGGGTTTTGACGTGCTCTCTTCTTTGAGAAATGTTTTAGTGATGTTTGGAGCTTTGCTTTATTGGTGTAGAAAGTGGCAATCTTGGGAAAGGTAAAACCACAAAAAAAGCCTTTCTTCTACGAAAGAGGCTACACAGCATCATCTTTGGTTACATCTACATGCCTCAAGATGCAGTGATTGGGAGTGGCTGACCTACTTGGGAAACTAGTAAAGCTGCATTAACATTGCTGTAGATAGCCATGTAAGACACTGAGATCAATCAGTTATTTCTGTGGTCAGATTTTCATTGTGTGCAGCCTTGGACCCTTGCTGTTTGGATGTGCTCGACTGCTCTATGCCTGGTGTGGTGATCTGTGCCCCTGTTGTACGGGGTGACTGTTCAACTTTTAAATGCAAGCAGAGGGCAGACCTGTTGAGTAGTTTGTCTTAGGGCAATAACTTCTGTTTTGGGGACTATGCTCAAGGGACTTTATTACACTGTCCCAGGCAGAACTTCCGGGTTCTCTTCTGCTTCCCTTTCACTGTGATTCTAGCTGTGTCAGCATGCCCGAGGTCTGTTTTCAGTAGCAAATGTGTTGTCCCACTTCTGCACAAAGTAACTGCAGCTGATACTTCATCAGAAATATCTCTAAGAAGATATTTTTAAATTAAAGTAATATAAATTTTCACATACTTGAAATACACGCACTGCATTTATTTGTTGTGAATTGATGAATTGTTTATGAAGCACATCCATACATACCCTTTTGTTCCAAAATGAATGAGTAGAAAAATTTGGAAACATTGCCTGAAGAAGTTCTTTCCATTTCGAGCCTGCCTCTTCTAGCTCTTAGTCAGCTGTGCATAGAAGAGCTCTGTGTGAATGGAACTAAATCAGTTGCGCTAGTTCTCAAAACTAGCTTGATTGTTGTCTTCCAGTTGCAAGGATATTACAAAGCTTTCTTTTTCCAGTGGTTAAAAGCCTCTTTCTGATTTCTTCCCTAAATTTATTTATGGTCACTCTTTGTTTGGCTGACTTACAGCCTTGTAAGGTCTTTTCCTGAAATACAGGAACTTAAAGTACATAATAAATGACAGGATTTGTGGTAGTACCTTAAGCTGGAATAGAAAAGTTCTGTTTTGGTAACAAATCCATTCTTATTTTCTCTTCCCTAGTGCAATTTCCAATCACTAGGAGGCTATCCTTTTTATTATCCCCTTCCAGTGTGTTTTTGTTAGATGCTTCCCAGTATTTCAGAGCAGGCTGTGTTATATGTCGCTATTAGAATACTGTTCCCACCAGGTGAGTTACAGCTACTTTTGTGGAACATTAGATTGGAAAAGGTCTGGTAGTGTATACACTTAATGAACTTCTGAGGATATCGCTGACTCCTTAAGGAAATTTTCTAGTGTCTGTGGCAGGGTCAGTAATCATCCTGCTTAAGCAAATAAACCTGCAGTTTTTCAGGTCAAGCGTTAACAGAAATTAAGTAAGCATGTTGTCTAAAAGTAGATTGATCTTATTTTTTTTGGTGCCATATAAGAAATTGCCGCCTTAAGAGCTGTTAAATCATTCTCAGCTTATGCAGGTCTCCTTGAACTCTGACACTGGCAAGTAAAACTTCTTAGTGAAGGTGATATCATGTCCAGATTCTTTGCTGTTGATATGTCAAAAAAAGATTTGGTTTAGGTTCCTTGGTTTGTGTCAGATTTGGTGTCACATTTTGTAAACTCATTATATGGTAGATTGAGGGAAGTGATCAGTTGTGCAGTGCAGCAGTGTGTCAAAGTGGGAACATAGAGAAGGAAATTCCATTTACAGTTACAAATAATAAATTCTTAAGCACTTCTGGCTTTGTCTTTGCCAAATAGCTTTTAATTTGCTTCTGTATCAGAAATTATTAATAGCAGGTTTTCAAACTGTATTAATCAATTTAAAGTGTCTGAAATCAAGAACTAATCTTGTTTCATGTCTAAAGTTCACTTTCATTCTGCCTTTAAGCTCAAATTTTGATTATGGATGTAGATTTTTGTCCTTTCTCAACTGGAAATACTGCAAATGGCTCTTGCAAGTTTGGGATACTCCCAGTTGTTATTCTGCTTTTCCAGAAAAGACTGCAGTAAGGACAGTATGTCATTACTACTTGCTCTGGAACAAGTGTATTCTTTTTGTAGCTCAGTGGAAATTAGAAACTGACGGTCTTTTGCAGGTGTAGATTTCGTAGGTTACATGACAAAAAAATGCAACCCAGTGTGAAAACTCAGCTGCTACATTTATGAAACACACATTGAGAGACCTAAGGGTCTCCTGAAGCTGTTAGCACAGACCACAGTCAAGGATACACAAAATAACCCTTTAGTAGAAAGTCATGAAATCTCTCTGGCTCTGTAGCAGCAATTAGAAGTTAAAAACAAGAGCCGCATAGAGCAAATTCATTGCTACTACAGGATGTAATAAAATCTAGTGCTGAGAAAATGAACTATTTATTTATAAAGTGAGTAGAATCTTGTTTCTTTCAAAGGAAGCCCTTTAAAGAAAGGATACTGATGGTGGAGAGCAATAGTAATTTGCAATGTTATTTCTTTTTTATTGTGTCTTCAAATAGACAATTAGGTGAGTACAGTGAATCATTTAATCTATCCATAGCTCTATGGCTATGAAAGTGTCAGACCTCACTTTATTGCTTCCAGTGGTTTTTTGTTCCAAGTGTTAGCATCCAAACATCTGCTGAAGTCTGCTGCCTTTCTATCTCCACTGCCAGCTGATAAACTGATGCTGCTTCAGGAATGGGAGTAAACCACACTGGTAGCTTTGTGTACTCAAAGTAGAGTGGTGGCAAAAGACTGCCTATAATAGCCACCTCTCTAATTATTTTCTTTTTTTCTTAGTTCTTTTTCTCCTAAGAGATCTTAAAAGTTAAAATGCCATGGGACATAGGTGTAATGGAGTTAGTACACATCTTCTGCACAAGCACGTCTGTTAAGTCTGGAATTGTGGCAGAGGAAAGCCACTGCTGCCAAGTACTCCCAGATATGCTTGCTTTGAATTTGTAAAGTATCTGTGAGAGATACTTCTTTTCCCTGGCATCTTGTTTACAAGAGTACCTTTTTTGGTTGGTTGTGATATGTATGTTCTCCTTGAAGACTTCTTGTTAATTTTCTTCTAATACAGTGTTACTGTTGTTACTGGAAAAAATCAAATTCATGCAGAACCACCTGAATGATTTCTGGTATTTTCTAAATACTTTGGGTTGCAGCAATTCCTGTTTGTGAAGTTTTTAATGGAAAATGTTGTGGCTACCATGACTTCAAGGGTTAACATTGTACAAAGCAAAAGAGCTGTGAAGCTGCAATTCCTGGAGCACTTCAGGGCTGCCAGTCACCAAGGTTGACCAGACCGCATTGTTTGCCCTCAGCTGGGTGATTGGCTAACAAAATGCTGCATGTCAGACCCTTGATTCTTTTGACCTCTATGTAGAAATTTTTAGAGAATCAAAGTAAATCTCAGAACATCAGTTAAGAGATTAAAACAAGGAGCTAGTTCATGCGAGGCAGCAGGCCAAGTGCTGAAAGTAGCAATGATCGTTGGGCAGAGAAGCAAAAAGCTGGTGGACATACTGTAGGTATTCTGGAAATGCTATTGATGGAATAGATTCCACTGGCCAGACATAATCTGCTTTTCGAATAGGGTAGGGAAAAAAAGAGTGGTGCAACTTTCTGAGTCATTCTTGATGAATACTTCAGGGATAATGTATTCAGTGCAAGTGATTTTTTTGCTAGAAAATGTTTAGTGGCATATTATACTTACTGCAAATGTATGTGTTTTAAAAGATTAGTAGAGTAATATTGGAGAATGATTTTTAGATTATAAATGGCTTGTAAATATTTAATACTGTGAATTCAATTTTTACATACCAGCGCTGTGGCATTGTAGGATTTGCATAAAAAAACTTCTAGGTTGCCTACTTTTGCAAGAGGGAAAAATAGGTTAGTAATAGTGTAAAAAAAGGAAAGCGGGGAAAAAAATGCACGTTTCCATCAGCATTCCAGCCCAGCCAGCAGAATTTTATGCATAAATGTTCTGAAGAGTGGGAGCAGATGCAGAAAGTAGATCAGTCAGAATCAGATCTTATTAATGAACATGTAAAATTCACGCCATTGGCGAACTGATAGTGAAACATTTTATCACTCAGCTTCTACAGGCTGTAACCTGGAAAGCTGCCTGTGTTTGGAAAGTAGATTGCATTTTCATTTCTCTCCCCCTTTCGATTCTGTGTGCATATTCTTTATTTTAGTTTCCAGGTTTAGAGGTATAGTGTCTTTTGAATTATTATTAAGATGTCTGTTTATTAATTCATTGGAATTCTTAATTCTTTAATACTTAATTAATTGATTCTTTAAACATACTGATCTGGTAGTTAGAATCTTAGGTTTTGCCCACACAGAGCTGATCCTAAACTCTCTAGTTCTTGTGCTGCTGCAGTGCTTCAGGAGGCAAACAAAGGGATGCTTTAAATAAAGCACAAATTATTTTACTGACACTACTCAGAATAATTCTGGGTAAATGTCAAGTTGATTATCATCTCTTGCATGTGTAATTCTGCAGTGGGCTGGATTTACTTGGAGAAAGCTTAGATGACTAAATTGACTGAGGAGAACACAATAAAGTAGTTTAGAATTTGGTGTTTTACCAGTTATCTTTCTCACTTGGTTGTTTCTTTTGTCCGCATCCTCTGTGGCTTCTCATATAAACACAACTATACTAATGCCAGTTTGTAACCAATAATTATTTCAATACTTGATAGGCACTTAGGTGCTGTGGTGCCAAACACCATTTTGTTTCACAATTACGAGACAGTAGTCGGCATCAAAAGCTGTAGTACTGAAAATGGGAACACTGAGTGATTTTGGCTGTTGGTTTATCTTTGTGGCTATTTTTGGTTGGTTTGTGGCTGGTGATTGTTTTTTTTTGGTTATTGTTTCCTTTGTCTGCAAGACAAAGTAGTGGTAGCCATAGCTGAGCCACTGTGGGTGATGTCAAAAGCTGTGCAGGGGTAGTAATAAAGGAGCTGGCAACTGGGCAGTTGCCCTGTCAAACAACTGGCAGAGCCACAAGGTTTATTTCTGACAGTACTGATGGGAAAATGCATAGGACACACAAAACCTCCTTAAGCTACACATCCTTATAAATAGCGGTGATAAGCAGCGTGAAGGAATTATTGAATGCGCATGCACCATTAAGCATAACACAGTTGTTCTGTCCTTGAAGTTCTAGTTTGAGCTTTGCTGTGCTAATAAACACATTAAATGTACTTTTGACCTTACAAACGGTGTTTTAAGCCAGACCAAATCAGCTCATGCTGCAGCCAGTCCAACTAAGGCAGCTGTGAGGAAGTACATGGCTTTTACTGTGTGGTGCAGTGATGCAGCAGCTGTTTGTGCTTTTATGAGTACAACTATAAGTGACTTTGTCTTCCAGCTTTTTCTTGTGCCTTGCTAGACACATACTGAGGGGTTTGTTTAAATAAGACTCTTGTGAATCTGAGTTCAAAATTGAATATTTACTGTAGAAAATGTCAAAATCTGAAACAGTTCTTACTTTCAAGGTGATTCACTGACCTAAAAGACTGTTTATTAGATTTGTACTGATGACATTGGATATTTTGTAGGTAGCTTGATGTTTTTAGCATGTGTAACTTAATCCACCCTCAACCACAGGTTTGGTAGGCATTTGACATTGCAGTTTGAGTGTGGTTTTCTTTGTGAGGGTGTTTTTTTCTGATGGGGGTGTGGGTTGATTGGTGTTTTGTGTAGGTTTACAGTGGGTTTTTTGCTTTGTGAAGTGTTTTGGTATTGTTTGGGGTTTTTTCCCCAATTTTTAATCAAGGCCCTCAATTTCACTGAATAATTGAGATTGAAGTAGATAATTCTTTATGGAATGTAGTCAAGCTGCAGGTAGGATGCAAATTTGTATACCACGACTTTTTTCTGTTCAGATGAATGAGGAAGGTATATTTGCATAAAGAAAATGTTGAAATAGCATAAAAATCAGTTATTTACTGTCTATTGCTGAATTCAAGAGGGGCAAAAAAAACCAAGTCCACCATATGCTAGACTGAAAATATAGCTGTCATAAATAGCTTGGGGTAGGAAGGAGGGAGGAGGAACAGTGAGTCTTACTGGACAGTGATGCTGTGGGAATAGCTGTCAAAATATATTGATTGTTTCTGTAGTGCTGCCTTAAAGAATTTCTACTCCACAAAATCTGTAACAACTCTTCATCAATCTTAATGAATTAAAATGACAACTCAAAGTTTTCAGAGTTGGTGATTTATGCTCAAAATTATACCCAAATTAGTTTTCTGTATTTATGCACAGAAGAAGGATATTAAAAAGAAAAAAAAAGCACCTCTTTTCTCGAAGAAAGATTCAGCTTATTCAGTTTTATCTCATCAGTTTTGCGAATTTGCAAATGTTTCTTCATTTAGTGTTTGCTAACTTGTTCAGTGTTAGAATTTTAGCACTTGTTCATCTCTTGTGGGTTTTTGTGCATCAATGTTCAGCTGTACTTTAGGCTATTGAGTTAATATGTGGTAAAATGATCCATTTTATACTAGCTTGCAGTAATTAAAATGAATTAATTGAGCTATCTGCTCTAGTGTTTGCGCTGAGTACAACAGTGTCTTAGTACTTAATAGCTTTGCCACTTGGTCTTCATGATTCTACATCTGTAATTGGATTTTTACATACACAGTTAAAGCTTTTTTTTTTTCATTATTTTACCTTTTAGCAGCTTAACATTTTAGCAATGTTTTTGTTTGAGTGCCATTTCTCTGGCACTTGAGAATAGGACACATGCAAGTAGTAAATAGGTATATATTTTATACATATATATGTAAAAATCACTAAATAGACATTACTATGTTCTTTGTAAGAGCAGTGTCATATATACATATTTTGTCACTGATATAATCATACCATGGTCATAATGTACTTTGTGTTTTCCTGGAGTAACTCCACCTATAGCTTTCCTAACAGGAGCCAGTTTGGCGACGAGATGCGGGTTTAACTCAGCATCTGGTTATGATTCTTTTTCAGGTTGTTTTGCCTTCCTTGGTCATGTCTTCCAGCCTCCTGATTATCTTTGCGTCCTTTACTGAACACTGCTGCATGCCAGTGTATGTCTCAAACTGGGGGTCCCAAACTAGCAACACTTTTTCAGGGGTGGTCTCAAAGGTGCTGAGTAGTGAGTGTAATCACTTCTTTCCACTTCACAGCCACACCTGTGCTAATACAGCCTGGTACGTACTAGGCTGCTTTCCCTGCAGGGGCACTGGGAGGGCATGTTCAACTTGTCTGCGGGACTCTCAAGTCTCTTGAAAGCTCTTTTTTAGCTGTCACTGCCTAGCTTGTACTGCTATGAGGGGTTATGCCATGTCAAGTGTGGGGCTCTGCATTTGCCTTTTCTGGACTGGATGAGGTTCTTGTCAGCTCATATCTCCAGCCTGCCAGCTTTCCTCTGACAAGCAGTTCTGCCCCCCAGGGTGCTGGCCACTGTCCTGAGTTTGAGAGTGTACTCCATCCAGGTTGTTAACAAGGCTGCTGAACAGTTTCAACTTGGGTATTGATCCCTAAGGAATGTCACTAGTACTTCATTGGCAGTTGGACTTTGTACTCCTGATTACAACGCTTTGATTTTACCAGTCTGGACAGTTTCCCAGCCCTATCATAGTGTACTTACCCAGTTCGTATTTCAGAAATTTCTCTGTAGGGATACATGGGTAATTCTCTCAGAAGTCTTTCTGCCACGTTATCATTCAAATGATGTGACAGTATTCTTCACTGGTTAAAAAAAAAAAAAACTATCTTAAGGATAAACACTTGAAATTTTAAAGCATAATGATTTTTACCCAGAAAAGCAGCAAACGTTCCTACATAGAAAGTTTGCCTTTCTCAGCAAAGAAAAAGACTTTTTGGTATAATTATATCTCTGTAAGGGGGAAAAATGGTCTTTGAAGTCTTTGCAGGAATCCATCACCATAAAAATTTCATAAGTATACCACCTTGCTGTTGTAATTGTGTGAGATCAGATGAAAGGATGCAGAATGCTTGGGAGCTCAAGAAGATATATCTTCCTATATTAGCGAACTTCTTAAAGCTCTTCATCAAATTTGGGAAAAAAAGGGAACAGAAAGTTAAATACTTTTGAGAGTGCAGTTGCGGTTGGTAAGCTTTTTCTGAACTTTCAGATGGAACATGGAAAATAAGCAGTGGGCAGTTTTTGGAACTATTAAACAGGACAGTGACAGGACTGCAGTTTCAAGGTACTTCCCGGATTTTAAGTAGCAAGTGAAGCAGGAGTGAATCTCTTTTGCTTTGCAGAAGAAAGAAGTGTACCAAGGAGTGTGTAAGAGAACTCAGTAGGGTAGAAAAGGAAGAAACAACAAAACATTGAGGTAGTGTTGGTCAAGTGTAAGTAAGAGTTTGAGAAAATATAAGAGTGAATTATTTGTATTTAAGTTTTTCCTGTAGTAGATGCAAGAAGGACTAAGTTCCTTATGTTAGCACGTCTTTCTGCAAGCCAACTCTTCATTGAAGTTGGACATGCAACCTCATTTCTCAGCATAGTCCTGTTGGCGGAGCTGTTGAACTTTACATGGGTTTTAAGAATTTAAAATAGGGTACCAAAAGTTCCTCTTTGTAGTACAGTGCTGCTCTTCAGAGGGGTTTAATTACTGGGCGTGGAAGTTTCTAGAATTTTTCTTAATATCATTGCTGGAGTTCATTTCCAAGTACAGCTTGCTTATATGTTTTCATGTCTTTGCCTGATATCAGTTTAGAAGTTGCAAAAAAGTGAGAGAATTACTGAAAGTGCTCAGTGTGCACTTCGTCACTGGTACCAGCTGGATTCCAACTTGGTTCATGGGAGTTGAAAGGAATTTACAGATTAGTATTGAGAGGTTCTAATGTATAGAGGCAGACTATTGGAGTAAACTTGTATCATGATTTACAGTAACTCATTTATTTTCTGACCTTTTGAGAGGAAAAAGGTGAAATGATGTTTTTTTCTGTAGTGCACCAATACTGTTGTGACTTTGTTTTGGCTTTCATTTCATCTTGGCTGAAATAATCTTGACTTTGCTCCTGTATAATGTTAAATACTGAGCCCCCCAGCTCTAATTCTCTTACTAGCACACATTGTGAAAAATCACTAAATCAGAAACCACATTCCTTTTGATTCATTGGTTGGTTAGTTGTTTTTTTTCCCTTCTCCCCAAATACTCTCTGAAAATCTCATTACACTGAACACCTGACAAATAGAAACAGTTCTAAAAGGAAGAGCATATTAAAGCACCAAATCCTTTTATATGCCTATCAGTGCGAGTCACATCTGTTTTAATGTGTGAAGCACATCAGAAGCTTTCATTAGTGCTTGAGGACTCACAGTATAATCCTTTTCTGATTAGTAAGATTAAATGCCTATTGTCAGATGTTGATGAAGTAGAGACAATCCATTTCAGACCACAGACGGTCACCTGAATGTAGTGATTTTCTCATCAGATACTAAATCTGCATCCATAGGGTATGAATTAATGGTTTCTTAACAGCTCAGACCACTTGAGGTTCATTCTAACCTTTTTTGTGTGCCATAGATAGTGCTGAAAAGTGGTTACAGTGCAGTTGACTCTAGTGTAGAGCCTCTCTGTGGTACTCAAACATTCAGCATTCTGCTTCTGCTGACACGCCGAAGAAAGGCTTTGAAATAAGGTGCTGCAACATCATCTTACAGGGATAAAGTTAACCTTTAACCAACCATCCATTTCAATGTGTGAGTTCATGTTGTACATCCTGTATATTTATAAACACTCATTTCTCATTGGTAATTAATTTCTATTTTCTTATTAGAAAGAAAAAGCCTTTTTTTCTGGAAGGTTGCGGTAGTGGTGACTAGGCTCAAACTCACAGTAGTGAATTTTAAGTATGTATCTCAAGGAAAAGAAATCTTTGTAGAACTGGTGTCTTTATTTAGACAATGATTTTGACTATTGTGTGATCTAGGTTGCAAGAATAATAGGCAACTCTAGTCTTGCTGCTGAAGATGAAGCCGAAGCTCACCTTAGAATGTAACAAAATGTTACTCAGGACAGGATTTGGCATGCTTTCTGGAAGGATGGTGTTTGATGGAGTTCTGTTAAGCATGGCATTACATCCTGCTGTATTGTGGATGGTGGAGGGTCCAAGCATCTACCTGGAGCATGAACTGGAGCACAGGTTTGTATGACCAGGTGCTCCTACTGGGAAGAAAAGAGGACTTTGACTAACTTGATACTTGTCAATGTTCAGGGTACTTTAACTGGTACATAATGTTTTCTCGGGCATGTATCTACTTCATTCAGTGCCATGAAAATCATCCCCCTTCCTGACATGGACCGAATCACCTGTGTTTTTTGCAAAGCAGAGTCATAAATGTTTAAAATGGATTCCTCAGCTCACTACTTCTCTTGTAGCTGTATTCGAATCTCTGGAAAGGTTCCTCTTTAATGAGCAGCTATTTCTTTGCTGGTGTCAGCAGTTTCCTTGTCTTGCAGTAAGATAGGGGGTTTGTGGCTGGGCTCCTAAGTGTTAAAAGTCTCTGGCCATTCTCTCAGCTTCTCTTAGTAGGAAGAACAGAGGTTAAACATACATTTTGTTATAATGTTGACATTAGGCTTTACAACTTCAAGCTACCCAAAAGTGGATTCTTGTACCTGTTGGAGTGCAGTTCTGGAAGCTTCACTATGTAGCCCCACAGAGTATCCACGTATGCTCAAATTCAAAGTAGTTAATGTCACTTGTCCAATAGACCATGGTAACAATATATCCCTTGATGCAGAATCAGTGCATACCTTTGGACCTGAAATGTGCTGTCTTGTATTTGAAATGGCTTTTCAGCCAAGTTTAAGGTAGATTAGGATTCTTTGGACCCAGACTGATCAGTAAACTAAAAAAGGGCAATGAAAATATGCAAGGAAATGAAGAAAACTCTTCCTGAGGATCTGAAAAATTACTTGCAATAAAATTCTTAGTATTATTTCTATCTTAGCATGGGGCTGAATTACTAACATGGAAAGACAGAATACACTGTTCTTTAAAGGAGATGCATTGTTTCCTTTAAGCATAATTCTTGTTGAAAGGTCTGCCTTAGATTACTGTGATCTCTGTTGTTGTTCTTTCTCCTCTGGGCTATTTCACTTCAGGTGCTTTTAAGAAAGATTTCAGCAGGAAGTTATGCAAGTTTTAGTAAGTTCAGGAACATAAAATGGATTTCGACCTTTTCTGACATTTTGCAGAATTATTCTGCACACCACTCTAAGTCTTCTGCCTGATGGTGAATGGAAGCAGCGCTTGCTCTGATCTGGTGATTAACCCAAGAACTACTTTTACATTTGAGGTACCTGAACAAACTTGCTAGAGACTTTTTTGGCATGTTAAAATCATGAAATAAATAATAAAATCGTAGTCATGAAACTCAGTTATCCACCAACTGTATTTTGGATGAGATGACACAATTTGAAACTCCCCAAAGCAATAAAGAGAACCTGCTTTTAGAGTGATTACCCAGCAAAGTACTTGAGATTCCTCTTCTGGCTTTCAGAATGGATATGCGAACAGTTTCTGCTGCCTTTTTTTACTTAAGTAATCTTTAAACTACCAGCTAGCGGTACCAAAAAAAAACAAACCCCTGAATGAATACCCAGTGTATTTCTTAGATTGAAGAGGTTGCTTAAAGATAAAACTGTGAAATCCTATGTACAATCTTCAGGTGAGTGGAAAAAAGACTAGTTCTTTCATTGCTTCTTGTGATAAGGCTTTATCCATCAAGTGCCAGGTAATAGCAATAGAATAACTCACAATATTTCTCATCTGTTGCTGTATCACTAACAGTGTCTCTTGATTTCTTTTGGGTTATTGCTGTCAACAGATTTAATCATCATCTCTCATTTTCTCCCTTCCAGATGTTTATGGTTGTTTGGAAAAAGTTTAGAAACCTTTGTTTAGAGGAGTTGAAGGTACAGGTAACCTACAGCCTAGTGTTCAGGTACCTCTGATCATCTAGATCACAGGTATGTCCTGCGGTTGTCCTTTAAGCTGCTGCTATAAACTGGCTTGATCTAAGAAAAGAGGTTTAATTTTTCTGTTTTGATATGCAACATAGGCAAAAAAAACTTTTAATAAAATATATGCCACTGTCTCAGGTAGGCAGCTGCATATCTTTCAATGGGTTTAAACTTGAACAGGGGAAGTTCAGGTTAGATATAAGGAAGAAGCTCTTCACTGTGAGGGTGGTGAGGCACTGGAACAGGCTACTCAAAGAATTGGTAGATACTCCATCCCTGGCAGTGCTCAAGGCCAGCTGGACAGAGCCTTGATTAACATGGTCCAGTGTGAGGCGTCCCTGCCATGGCAGGTATTTGGAACTGAATGATTTTAAGGTCCTTTCCAAATCAAACCATTCTATGATTCTATGAATCTGTTACCTCCTTCATTTTCCAGCTTTTAGAAATACTGAACTAAAGTATCTAAAATACACCAGAAGCAGAAAGTCCAAGAAAAGAAAGATTACACATATTGCTCCAATTACTTACAAGCTCATTGAGAGGAACTAGATAAAATTAGTGTCATGGTTTAGACTCAGCTGGTAACTCAGCACTAGCAGCCATTCACTCACCCCTTCCTTACGCTGCTCTGGGCAGGTTGGGGAGGAGAATCAAAAGACTGTAAATGCCACGGGTTGAGGTAAGAACAGTTTAATACCTAAATTAAAGTAAAATATGGTGATAACAGAATACCAATAATAACAGTAATAGGAAACAACAAGAGAAGAAATATAAGCTCAGAAAATACAAGTGATGCACAATACAGTTGCTCATCACCCACTGACTGATACAGAGCCCAACTTGAGCAGCTATTTGTTGTTCTGGGTGACTCTCCCAGTTTGTATACTGGGCATGATGTTCTGTGGTGTGAAATACCCCTTTGGCTGGTTTGGATCAAGTGTCCTGTCTCTGCTTCTTCTGCACAAGAGCTTCTTGTGCTCTTCCTCACTGGCAGAGCATGAGAGACTGAAAAGTCCTAGATCAGGGTAAGTGCTAAGGGGCAACAACTAAACCATTGGTGTGTTATCAGCATTGTTCTCAGGCTGAACCCATAACAGAGCACTGTACCTTATACTAGGAAGAAGAATAACTGTCATAGCTGAACCCACAACAATTAGGGGGCTGTGCATATGTCATGCTTTATTGCATGCAAAGTGGTTTTAGCTCAGTGATTTGCAGTGAGAAGTCTTGGAATGATTAACGGGTACTCCCTTGTGATGTACACATACACTTGAGTGTACTAAGCACTGACTAATGCATTTTGACATCTCTATGGCTTAGATGTAAATAAATTGACTCTCTAAGATTCCAGAAGTGAATTTATTGTCTCCGCATCTCACACACTGGACTTTAAGACATGGTAAACTGTGGAAAGATTCTAAAAATCATTCAAAAGACATTTTTTGTTTGATTATTTTGGACTGGCTTTTTCTTTTTTGGTATGTGAATGTTAGAAATGATTAAAACTTTTGGCTAATAAATAGTCTGAAGTGAGTTCCATAAAAATACCATGAACATGATGTGCATTTGCTGTCTGGAATATAAAAGTGTGATATGATACTGCAACAGCTCTCCTATTCATCTTTCAGACAAAAGCTAAGATAAAGCAAAACTGAGAGTTGTGTTAGGGGACAAGATAAATTTGGCCATATGAAGGTATGTCAGTAGTTACTGCTGTATCTTGATGGTAATTTGAGTTCTAAAAGCCTTGTAGAAGATGGATGAACCCAAACAACAGAGCTTAACTGTTGTAGTCCTTTCTAAAGGAATTCTAATAGGCTTCTAAAATACCACTTAAGAAACCATTTTCATTGACAATATTGAAGAAATATTCTATTTGATTTATAGAGAAATAATTTGAATCTACAGAATTAGTGCTGTACAATTTCATGTTTCATCTGAGAGACTGGAAAGAAAATATATTGTAAGGAGAGAGAACTGTATCAACTGGTGGAGAATGGGGGATGAGAATAAGGGAAAAGAGCTGTGTAGTTGTGTGAGGGCTGTGTTTGTGGTGTGGAAAAGGCTGATGAAGACGGAAGACATCTTAAAAATGAGTTAAATTTGAATTGATAATACAGTCTTTACATATGCAAAAGTTAAATGATATTTCTGTTGTTCTGACTCTTGGCTGCTATGGTGATAGGAAGGATTGACCTGTAAGGTGAAATTGAGTAGCTTTACTATCTAGCTGTTTAGTAAACTGTATGTGTAAGGTGATTTCATAATGGCAGGGACATCTGTTTTGTTAATACTTGTCAATTTTTTGTGTATTTTTATCCCTGTTACCACAGATGTTGATAATCTCTTTCTCCTATTGTCTGCTCTACCTTTGTTTCCAGATTCTGTTATTCAGATGTACAAGTGATTTTCTTTTCTTTTGACATGAAGGATGTTTGGTTTTAACTGCTTTGCAAAATTTCTGTTGATGAAGTTTGTCTTTCAAATGTGCAAAGACTGTATAAGACTGAATAACAAACATGTCTTTCACGAGCGACTATGAGGACTCTTTGCTAAGATGAGAATATTTGAAGAAATGATTCCTGTAGCTCTGTGCTGTACAGCTGAATGTAGCATTGGTGAAGAAAGCTTAGATGAGATAGGTCATTATCATTACATGTACTTGTGATTTCCAGAGTGACATTTTCCTAATCCATTTTCAAGAGAAACTTACCTTAGTTTATCAGTTAAAATATATTATGTTGATACAGTGTAGTTACTTCAGTGTATTACATTGCTGTCTGCAGCTTAAAAGCAGGAACATTTCATAGTGATAGCAGAATTACTCTAAGTCAAGTTTAAACTTAAAGCCTCTATTTCTTGTGAGCTCTGCAAAAGCAAAATGTAATTCTGACTTTGGATTGGAAGGTATGCATGTGTGTCTCAAGAAAGCTATCTCCTATACAATATCCACGTCTCTTTTCCAAAGCCAGGGTGACCATCATAGCCTTAATTTAATCTTAAAGGGAGTCCTTCAAAGTCATGTTGAAAATGAAAGAAGATGGAAATTTTAAAAGATATTACCTTTTAGGTTCAGTCTCTGGTTCTTGAGCTCCTTAATTTATCTCTACAAGATGCTTCCAGACTTTGTTAACACAGCTGCTGAAGCTGCTATTTTATATGGGTGTTTTTTATCAAATCTTGATTCCAGATTTTAAGAGAACAGAGAAATCATAAGGGTTGGTCTTAGGTCTTTGGGGTGTTTCATGCAGGAGATAGAAGATAACACCTCTGCTTCACAAGCCTTCTGTGGCTGCTTTTCTGTCTGCCTCTTTGTTTTTAAAAGCCTTAAAGAGGTTGAATTAATTGTAGAAAGGTACATTAGTACCTTTGTAGTACTAGGAGATAACTTTTGGACACCAGAGGTGTGCATTACCGGTTTGAAATAGGTGAGTACTAATAAAAAAAATCAAGTTTTCTTTCCTAAATTTATTTAAAGAAAACAAACCTGTTCTACAGCATATCCTGAATTCTCGATAGAAATGTAGCTCTTGTAAATGAAGTCTGTAATGTTTAGTGTGGGTTGTTCTTTGGTTTGGTTTTGTCTTGAAGGTGTCAGACTGCTAGTAAAGGTAAATTAGTTCTGCAGAGTTTTACTGGGATGGGCTTACAATTCTTTCATCTGTTGTGTAGGAAAGGTGAAGGTGCAGCCAACTACACAAATCTTCTGTGCTCATTCCTTCCCTGGGTGACCATCTGCAGCAGCCATTTAATGAATTCATCACTGTGTAAGGAAATACTACAAGAAAAAACTGTTGCTTTTCTGTGTGGGTAGCGGGATGGCTGGAGTACAGAATGCTTCAGTAATGGAACACATGTAATTCCGTATATCTTGTGTGCAGTCTGCCACATTTGCCCTTTCCTCTTTGGGAAGGAACTCAGTACAGCTACTCTTTAAATTCAACAACAACCCCAAGGCACTGAGAACAGTGGGATGTTCAGCTGTGCAGAGAATGGGCGCTCTACAAGGGATTTTCCATTAACTCCACAGAAAGCTTTGTTTAGGTTTTAGTGCTTTTAAACTACTTCTGTTCAAACTTTCAAAATAATGCATGGGAAGAATAAATGCAAACTGGGATAGGCAGAGCATCACCGTTTTATTGACCTTTCACTCTAACTTTCAACAGTGCCTCTGCCATAAATGCGACTCAGTTGGCTCTCAACAGCAAAACTTTATTGACAGTTTCTAGTCTCTAAATACTAAATCACTTCAGAATGAGGTGCCATTGTTCATGATAATGAGATGCTATACAATTCCTATGTCCACTTTCAAAATAATGCTGTATTATGTGTAGCTATACATATCTCTATATGGGATATGTATATTTGGGAGGACTCCTTATTGCAGCTTACCGTGCTTAATAGCCTAGTGTTTTATCAAGTCACTGTGTGTTCATGAATCTAGTGGCTAACATGTAATTGTTTCATTTTTCCATAGATGGGTGACTTATTTAGTGGCTGGGGTTAATTTAACATTTCAGTGAATTTCTTGAGCTAAGTTTCAGAAATTTTCTAAAGGTAATTCTTAAAAAGCCCATAAAGCTACACCTTTAACAGTATTATTTTCGAATCATAGAACAGTCAAGGTTGGAAAGGTCCTTAAGATCATCTAGATCCAACCCCCCTGCCATGGGCAAAGACACTTCACACTAAATCGTGGCACCCAAGGCTCTATCCATTGGACGCTGCCAGGGAAAAACCCAAATATAATAGAAAGCTTTTCAAGTGTATTGATTTGGTACTCCTGATGAATTAATGGGAGGGTAAAACAATGAGATGTGAAATCATAAGGTTTTAGTGACTTGTGGGCAATAATTACCAGTGGCTAACTCACATTTTTGCATCTCTTTGCTTACAGCGCATACTGTTTTGGGCCATGTAGTGACTTCTGAGCTTATTGTGTTACATGAGCAGGCTAAACGCCTGAGTTAACTCAGGAAAGTTGGATAAAGAAACCAGAGGTGGTTGGCACATTGATGCATATACAAAATATGCAAAGGAGCTGTCCTTACTCTTGGTCATAGCTCATCATCTTCAGGTTCCTGTGAAAAAGCTGAAAGGTGGTGGTCAGCCACACCTCTGAGAGTGTCCTAACATGTAACAGATGTACTTTGGTTTCTGTGAGACTTGGATCAGTCTGTCTTTGGCTCCAAGATGTTTCAGGTTTCTATGTACATTGTTTGAGAGAGGTAATAGATAGGATCAGCTTATATGTAAAATAGTGTGGGAAGTTTAACTGTTTTCCATCTTAAACTGTGATATCGCCATGCTGTTTTAGAGATTGAAAGGTCTATTAGAAGCATAGAAAAGACAAAAATTGTAATTCCCTCCCATCCTCTTGCCGTGAGCTCTTACAAGGCAGGTGAATTAGTCTTTCATAGTTATTCGTCGAAGAGGCTGACTTTACGCCAACAGTTAATAAAGCTTATCTAATATTTCTAGAAGGTGCCATTTTGATGCCTATATTCCATATGCAGAATCCATGAGAATTACATCTTTCATTTGAACTTCATATCTTCTCATGTGTAAGAACTGCGGAGATGAATCTGACATGCTTCAGACCCTTAGCTGTTATTCTAGGAATCTTTTTCAGGCTGTTTTTTGTTGTTGAGTTTTCTTTTACACCAAACAGGAGTAGCACCACCATGTCTTTCTGTTACTGTTGTCTGGTGCTGCTTCATCTGTAAGTGGCAAACATAGCTATATTTATCCAGTTACTGTTTTCATGTTTAAGTTTAGGTGATAGAATGTTTGCAACAACATATCCCCCGTTAAAAAGTTTACTTTTGATGTGTTTAGTTTTCCTTTTAATAAATAACACTTGAGGGTCTACTGGTAATATTTTGAGGACGAAACCATGCACATAAGATACTGGAGAGCCCAACAAATATGGTGATGCTACTTAATATCTTTTAGTAACTGTTTAACTAATGAGAGGATTTCAAACCTACAGACCTTTGTGCAGTTCCTGTGTTGGGATAAGAACTGATGGGCTAGAGTCTATTTCTATGTTACACTGTTTGTGTATGTGTATTGTACATGTACATCTTTGACTTAAGAAACTATTATCTTTCCTTCTCTCCATTTCTTGTCTGCTGTTTTATGTACTCTAAGTGAATAAGCTCTATTCTTACCTTGCCACTGGTGTTATGGTTTGTTACCATAGGCGATGCATAGCCCAGGAGGAGTTTAAATTGCCAAGCTGAAACATATCGCTGAGGTTACACTGTGGAGTAATAGCAAAGCCAGCATTGGCATCATGATATTTGGAGTTGAATGGATTCCTAAACAAAGAACTAAAGGGCTATCAATATGAGAATTTGCTGCAAACCTTTTATTTGTGCCAAAGATCTATGCTTATTCCCATTTCCTTTCCTGTAAGAGGTAAGCTAGCTGCTGCTCCTGGTCTTTTTCCATCCTAGAGGTTGTCCTTTTCCTTCTGTGCTGGTGGCAAGGTAAGTATTTATCTTGAGCTGATCACAGATTTTCTGCCATGCTCTGTATTATTTGATTTACTTTGCAATGAGCTACTACAACGCTGCTTTGCAGACTTCCAGTTCTGAGATATGGCTGGAAACCTTCACTTTTAAATTGCCTGGTGTTTAAAATCCTGAGCTCTGCAGCTATTAATAGAAATAGGCTATGTTGAAAATTCATGCAATGAATAGAGCAATGGTCCCTTAGTGGAAAGCACATGGAATTTTCTTCCCTTTATGCACTTTCTATCTGTGAGAAGGCTTTCTGTAGGCAGATTAAGGAACAGGGCTAAGGAAACTCTTATCGAAAAGACTGTCCTTGGAGACAGCCCTTCCTGAAGACCCATTGATATTGCCAATATATGGCTTGGATGTGTCAGCCAGACATGATTAGGGTGTCCTTTAGATGAACTACTCTATTATAATGTTAAAAATCACACCTGGAGGTCAAAAGACCCTTAAACCAAACCCTTCGCTAAACATGAAAGACATCAATAATGTACTTATGCAAATTAATAGACTAATCAGTGACTGGTGGGCAAGTTATGGGGAGTAACTAACCTGAATTGTATAAATATGTGTATGTGGTATGGATGATGTGGAGGCTCGCTGGGACACCACCTAGCACCCCTTTTTGCACAGACTTGGAATAAACAAATACCTTGGCTCGTGTAGGAACTGGCTGTTGCGCACTGGGCAGCAGAGCCAGGGTTTGGGACAACACAAAGAAATCTACAGGGCAAATCCTTATTTGTGGGTGGTTCTGTTGTCAGTTCTGTACTTCATTGAGAAATGTCACTGGTGAACGCAAGTGACATAGGAATGTTTTCTAGGAATATGTTGACCTAGAGTTGGGAAGAGCTGATATGCAGACATCTTGTTGCAACTTTTCGTGTAAAAACCACAACAAAAAGTGCTTCTCATGCTCCATTCTCTGTTTTAATTTGTCTTTCAGGCAGCTTTACAGTCCTTCATTTCTTTTTAGTCATTTATTTCTGTTTTTTGCTTTTCAGAAAGCTGAAGTTGAAAGTTGATACTTCTTAGTGCCCAAGTATTTTGCTTTAGTGTGTGGTTTTGGGGTTTTAGCATTCTGATTGTTTTTTGGGAATCCTCTCCTGATGATGTGTTGAATTTATCCAAACTTTACATCTGGCTATCTGTACACATCTTACTGTGTCAACAACCCTCAGCTGCTGATAAACTGTCTGTGAACAAAGAAGAAAATGAGGCTATCTAATGTCAGTCCTTTCATCGTATTACCTCTCTGTAACTCCACCAGCGCTAGCAGCTATTGCGGTTTGTGACTGTGAGACAAGCTGTTAGCACAGCCTTTGTCATTTCAGGTTTTCACACTTTTTTTTCTGTAACAGTCTCTGCTATTTCAATCTTTCACAAATCCCTGTGTGCCCTTTTCTTCATACAGCCCATGTGCTGTAACTCACCAAAGATTCACGCTGGCAGGTACCTGTCATGGGCCACTCATTTGTAAGAACATACTGGTTTAGAAAAAGGCAAAGTAAAAATGAAGCAGGCCCATCGGCAGCCCTGGGATGGGGAAGAGAAGTGACAAAACCTGGCTGTGCTCAGTGCTGCGGTTTGTGCTCCTGCAGTACCAGATTGCTGCTGTTCATGAACCAGAAGGAAGCTGGAGGAACACCGCTTGTGTCCTTTTTCACTGGGGTCATCAGTTGAAAGACTGTTTCTGTGGGTCGTTAAAGAGGAATAACTGCAGCACTGAATTTCAAGTGTGTTTTGGAGGAGGTGCACACAGGCTGGGGAAGTATGATAAAGGTAGCAAAGAGAACTTGCAGGTGTTAAATGAATATCACCTCCCAGCGTTTATTACACGACTTGTGACAGTTTGGGAGCAGCAAGCACCAATCACCTACTGCCAGGAAACTGGGCAAGTGCTGGTGAGAATGTTTTTGTTAGCTTTGGAGTTCTGAAAATATCAACCTTAAAACTCATAGGGAAAGACAGTGAAAGACAATGTGTCACTATCTGCTGGCACAACTGTTACAGGTAACCTTAGTGATGCCATCTTTTGCAGAAGAGCTTACAAATATTAAATAAACCATAAATAATACCCTAAATAAATGAAATTATAAAAATTAATAAAAATAAATAAACCAAAAAATAAATTTTCTTTAAATTTGAAACTGTATCAAGAGTTTTTAGCAAATTAAAAATTTGCTTGAGCTTAAACTATTTCCCAAATAAAAACCCAAACCCCAAACCTTTATTTGTATTCTGACAACTAGCTGCTATTGCTGCTAGTCAAGAGAAGTGAATGACGTTTTTCACTTCTGAAAGATCTCTCTCTCTTTAGCAAACCCAGGAAATGAACCCTTTCAGGCATCTACTTTTGATAATGTTAGAATTACAGAAGCAGATGTGTTAGGACATTAAAAAAACCCAACACTTTTCACATTTCTGAATACAGGTGTCTACTTGGAAAAGCTAGATGAAGGCTTGCAAGACCGGCTGCTCAGAGAACGCTGTCACTGACCAACATGGCATTAGGTCCAGGTTTGCTGATGCCACTCCTTGTTTGGGGGACAATGTAGATACACATAGGCATGGGCAGGAGAAGCCCAGCTGGGTCCTTGCAGCTCTGGGACTTGGGAGATGATGCAAACCAAATGATTCCTGAAAGTTCATCTGATTTGCTTGCTGTGTAAGAGAAAATAAACTGAAAGCAGCCTGACCATACATGTAAGGTATAATGTAACATGTTCTGTTACATTCCTTCCTTCTTCTCTTTAAAAAGGCTAGAAGGCAGGAGTACAAACTGCTGGTAAATGAGCTGTTATAAATTGGTGGCTGTTTCTTGATCCCAGACGGAGTTTAATCTTTGAAATGATGAGGAGCACTTGAGGCAGGGCACAGGTGAAATCCTCCCTATGGTCTTGATGTGTTGTTGAGGACTTCTGTTTTACTGGGTCATTTAACTTTGAAAGCTTTCAGCTGTATCTCCGAAGTTAATTATACTACAAAAAGGTGCTCAGCGGGTGGGTGCGGGTGCCAAGACAAATGCCTAAATAAATAACAAGCACCTGCTGAAACTTGGGGTGGTTTTTGTTCTTTTCGGTTGTGTTCAGCTCTTCTGCCTCCGCTGAGTCCAGCGAGTTGTGAAAGCCTGGGGTGCCCTCTCGTGTTTAAATGGTAAGTGCAGATACCGGTCTGGTTGAGAGAAGGGTTATGAAACTCGCTCAGAAAGCAAGCAGTGATGGCACAACTTCTATGAGTATTCAAGAAAGAAAAGTAGATGAAGAATTTTAGTAGATATGTGTGTGCAATATTACTGAATGATTCCTATGTGGGAGCAGTCTGAGTTCCTTTTTCATTTTAATATCTGTCTCAAGTTTGCTGTTGATTGCTTAGAAATTAATTTATGCTGTTTCCTAAAGACCTGAGGGTTTTCTGTGCTTATAACATGCATCTATGTTATGCGACTTCTTACTCAGTATGTGTTGCCCCATCTTCACAGAAATAACATCAGCCATTTTGTATTCCCAAATGTCTAATGTGCAGTCTTCAAATTGAGGTGCTAACCACCCCCTGCTCCCCAAGAAACCAAAAGCTGAAAAGATAGTAATTTGGATATCACGATGGCTTCCTAAATAAACTTAAGATATTCATGAAGGATTAAAATCTAAGCAATGATGTTTGTGCTCTTGTGGAACTGTATAGAAGCCACAGAGCACAGGATCAGAAGATGGGGATGAATTACTCTTTCTCCCACCTTCTTAAACGCTACTAGAAACTGCTACAAGTCTCACTGTCTTTGTTGTCTTTATTCTGCTGTGCTCTTTGGGGGGTACCTTACTAAGGGACTGCAGCTCTATACAGCATTTAGATTACTGTGTGGTGGTGTAATTCTCAGGATGTTTTCTACATCAATACTTTGTTTTATTTACACGCGGATTTTCCTAGACTGGGCAGAAGAGAAGGGAGGGGATTCCAGTCATTGGCAATTGGTGCAAACCACTGAGAGCAGAATTCAGAAATAGTCTTGAATCTAATCATGTGCCCAGGTAACTTGGAAAACTTCTCTAGTGACCACAAAACAGGTTACTAGGTTCAAAGGAGTCTAAACTAGAGAAAGATCAAGATGGATTTCTTTGTATGTGCTTTTTGTTTGGTTTTAGTTGATGATGGCTGGAGAAGTGTGATAAGCTGTAGAAACTAAAGATTTTGTAACTTAAAGCAGGTGATAATACCTTTCTAGTCTGTCTGAAGCCCAGAAATGCGATGTTCTTACTGCTGCTGGTGCCCTTTTTGTATTCAAAAGGTAGTTCTGAGAACGTCTGTATGGAGCAATTCAGCATAATGTGAGAGGCATTGTGGGCTATAAATTATGTGATAGCCTGACTTAAAAAATGAAATGGCTTTAATGAACTATTTGTGGAAATACATGATGCACTTAAGAGAACCTTTATATTCAATACTACAGTAAACTTTTCTGCGCTTTCGCTACATTTGCATTTGCTAAATGAGTGGTGTTTGTGCTTATGTGTCCGAAGTTTTACCCATAAACCAATTTCAGCACAGAACTTGTCACTGTAAATGGCTTTTTGGGCTGTAATGTTTGCAAGAAGTGAGAAGGGTGGGACAGTGTCTTTGCTAGTGAGTAGCTAACAATTTTCCTTGGTATCGCCATGAAAGGCCATAATGTCGCAGTGCACTCCAAAAATGGGATACTTTCTCAGTTCTATCAAGAAGCTGGAGAAAAGGAAACATTTCACTGTAGAAGGAAGACTGGGAAAAGGGGCTGGCAGTTAATTTTCTTAGAAAGGGGAAATGAAGGTTCTGACTTATGTGCCCTCATAGTATATGCTACTAGTGCATGCAAGTGTTCTGGGAGTATGGCTTTTAAAGAAGGTGGTGCTCCCCAGATGGTTTAAGGTTTTTGTTTCTGTTTCAGGGTTGTGATTGTAACTACTTTACAGTTTGGTTTTATTTACTAATATTATGTATAACTAAAAATGTTTTTCTGCCATTAAAAGACTGCAGACTGAAGGACTAGGATGCCGAATGTTTATGACTTCTGTTCCCCACTGCCTGCCTCCCCATCCATTACTAGAGGCTCAGGTAATGATTTTAGGTAGTTGCTTGTATTCAAAGAGACAGGTATGAGAATCAGCAGGGTGATTTTGAGGAGAGAAGTATTCATGTTTGTTTTTTTCAGTGCCTAAGATGAGCTCTTGCTTTCATACAGGGCTATGTTATTGGGAGCATAAAATAAGTTTTGGGTTTTTCTTAACCTAAGCACAGAAATTCTTGGAAAAAGTCTTTACAATGACTGCATGTTAAACTTAAGGGAGCAGAAGTGTGGTTGCATTTAAGCTATTGAGTCAGTGTTCATGCACATGTCTCCCAGGACCACTCCTAAACAAAAATCAGAAAATCCTGATGTTCAGTTATCTAATTTTGAACTCTCTAAATTAAAGAACCACAGTGGTGGTGGTACACTGGTGCTACCAAGGAGCTGTTAGAGCATCTGTGCTTGTAGCTCTTGGTAAATAGAAGATCATAGATGCATGGAAGTTGTTTTCATTAGGGCACTGGCATATTCTTTTGCATGAAAGTCATTTTTGTTAGGACACTGTCATAATCCTTGTACTATTTATGACTTACAATGCATTTTAAAAGGAGCAATATTGCATTATTTTACTTCCTTTCTTTCCAAAAGTGAGAACAAAGTGTCATTATTTTTATCTGAAGGAGAAAACCTTTTTCTATGTGGAATAACCTATTTATGAAAGAAAGTAATACAGAATTTTCTACTGGGAGTGATAGCTTAGGTTGTGACTAAGAAACCCTCAAACTCCAGATGATTTATTTAGGAGTAGGATAATTTGATTCAGAAATACTGCTTCAGAGTCTCAGACCCTCCCCCTGCTGCTGTTCTTTAAGCTAGCTTCTTTGCATCAGACTATCACTGTTGTCTCAGGGACAAGAGCTTATGTAGGGATTCCCAGAACAAAGCATCTTAAGAGGTGAAGTCTGAGTCAAGATTCCATGTTACAAAGCCCAAACTGCTAACCACAAAGGGATGAGGGCTCCAGTGTGACACCCTAGCAGTCTGCCTGGACCAAACATGACTTTGTTTTCTTAAACAGTGCATCCTCCTTTGTATGTGCATGCAGCCCCTGAATCAAGATGCTGTGATGAAGCTGCACTAGGACAGCCCTGATGCAGATGCAGTCTGTGTGCAGGTAGAAATTCCTATTGCATTAAATGAAGGTGGGTGCTGCTCTCATCTGTGTTCCTCTACCTATCACCAGAGTGATTTGCTTTAGTATTCCCAGCCTTTGCCTGGTGTATGACTTGGAATTTTCATAGAAGTGAGTTAATGACGGGTTAAGCTTTCTTTAAATATAATATGGAATAGGATGACTGGTAGGAGCAAAAACACTAATTGGGAAGCCTTTTCATATTGCAGCATGTATTTTAGTAGTAAAATATATCATTAAATGATTGCCCTAAAGCAAAAGTGCAAAAACTTTCTGCAGTTTATTTATATTTGAAAATAATTATTGGTAGGGAATAAAAATTACTTTTCAGTGTTAGTCTAATTCTACATAATTCTCAGTAGAATTTGTGGTAATGGGAAGAAATCTATATCAAGCATTTGCTCCAGTTTTAAAAATTGAGAATATATAAGGAAATATTAAGGAAATGATAGTTAATTTTTATTCTGTGAACAGTTCAGAGGGGTGAATATATCCCCACCTGCTTATTTTTCAATTTCACTTTGTCAGTTTGACTGAAAGAAAGCGCATACTGCCCATTAGAATCACTGTACAGAGGATTTAGAACACCAGAGGGTCCTGTTGAATTCAACTTTATGTTGGCATAAGTGTCTCAATTGTGTCAGTAATTTATGTTTAAAGAGAGTTGGAGTCCTTGCCTCCTTTTTGTCTTCTGTCCTTGAACAGATAAATCTGCTGAGTCAGTGAAGAAAATTCAGCAAAGCCAGTGCTTTTTGATTTCATGTCATCTTTTGCTTTTCCCTGCTGATCAGATGAAATCAGCAGTCTCAGTCATAAACCACTTGATCTATTGCAGCAGTATTAATATTTTACTGTGGGAGGGGTTCTTTAGTTTGTGGCAATAAATATTGTGTCTAAATCTTCAAGTAGCTGCAGATGTGAAATTAATTATGCAAGTCTCTGAATTTGTATTTGCCTATGAAGGAATAGAAGTTGAAAGTTAAGAAAATCACTTGACTTTCTAAAGGGCAGTGCACTTTTTCTGTAGACAACACATAACTAGGAAATTAGTGGAATAGGGTATGTGCTGCATGGCATGTTAGATCTTACATTTTGTCAAATTATACCTGTCAAATCATACTGGATAATGTGCCAGTACATGGAACTTCAAGCAACACGACATATCAAATATAGTGCTTCATGTGGAAAGTTATAAACAAATGGTTGGATTTCACCAAGAATATTAATGTGTTCGAGCAAGGCATGTTGGATAATGCTGGTTTTGAAGTTATGTATGTGGGTGTGCGTATGTTGATGCTGTGGGAAAACTCTTGTATGATGAATCTCGTAAGGGTTTTTAGAAGCTCTGTGCTAATTAACAGTAAATATACCTGCTTATATCCTCCTTGTGCTTTCTTCTGCCTTTTGGAGTTCTTAGTATATCCAGATTAAATTGCAGTGATATGGCGTCCTATGAAACATGTTGTACGTTAGGTTTTCAGCAATCGACATTTGGAGCTGATCATGAGCATTTTCCATTTAAGCAAAAGTATCAAGTCCGCAAACCTATGAGTAGGATCTGAATGTTGAGTGAAATGCTAAGAGGGGGTACAATGGGTTCTTGCTGATTTCTGACATTTTCTTTGCTGCACACTGTTCAGATTACAGCTTCCAGTTACTGAATCCAGTATGTACTTGGCACTGATGGAAGGTAGACAAACAGCGCTGCATTTGGTCTCAGAAAAACCTACCTCTGTGTAATTGGTCACCTTGTTAACCTGACTGAGTTTCTTACCTGTTCATTGAGACTCAACCTTAGGTTCCTGTAAAACTGACAGTAGTGAGTTTTCAAATGTTATCCTTCATTTAATGTGCTTGTTCTAAGGCTCTCCAAGACACCAACATATGAAGGATTGCATTACAGCATTACTGTATTTAAAGTTCCTCATGGTTTTTGGCAGCAGTGGCAAGTTATGACTGTCTATCCAAAAATACTTAAGCTATACTTCTGCATTACAAAGGAAAAATATTTAATGCTGGACTTCTCTTAAAAATTAATTCTTTTAATGGAGCCATGATGTAAATTTACAGTGAAGTCAGCAGTAAGATTGGCTTTTTTCCTTTTTCAGCAAGTATCCAAAATTGATACTGGGTCTGTAATTAAAATGCCAGATGGAACAATAAAACCTCATAGAGAAGCAGTCAATAACCAAATGCTGCAGAGCTCTGAAGAAAGGGCTGGTAATCATAAAATGTGGGTACTGCTGTAGAAATAAATAAGACATTCATACAAAGGAAAACAAAGATAAATGGATGTAGTTACTTAAAGATCTCATTAGAAATTGTTGTGAGTTACTGCTAGAAAATACTTCATTTTTGAAGTAAATACTGCAATATTTATTTTAGTTTTAGTATTGAAGATGGAGGGTATAAATTTCTATATTTAGGCAGATGTGAACCATTTTTGTAAATCCATGGGTTTTACCTGTTACAGGATTGTTGTAATTCCAAGGCACCTTTAAGCAGGGCTTCTGGAAGTAAACCTTCTCTCATGGTTTTAAGTTTCCTGTATCACATGTTACATGTAATTTCACTTCATGTAATCCCTCCTATAAAACCAAATGGCAATATGGCAACTGAAAGGAATTCAAATACCAGAAAAGTTTATGAAATAGATAAATATAACTTTACAAATTACATGACTTCCTTGCTCTATAGGAGACACGGGGGAGTCTTGTCTGCTCTATTGGGACGCTTGTGGATGCACTTGTGTTTCTTTATGATCAGTAAGTTGTTCCTGTTATTTGGTTTTATTTCTTGCAGCACAGAAAAGCCATTTCAAGTTCATTCTGTTGTTTGGAACAGGAAGTTGGTCATGTTTAATCTTCTAAAATAAGTTTGTTAACTTGAACAGTCTTAAGGTAGCAACTGTGCTAACTAGACCTAAATTATGTTAGTTGTCATAATGGCAGATTTGGGGACAGCATGAAAACATACAACTCAAGGAATTCCTCACCCTCAAAAGGTTCACATTCTTTGGCTTTCATTCTTCCTCTGTGTAGTGAGTTCATCTTCATAGCCCTTTTCATTCTTTGTTTTGCACATGGAAATTGTGCTCCTGTGCATCTTGGATAATTGGTTTTGATTATGTTGTTAAGGCATATAACAATTTTCTTCTGTTAATTTTTAGTTTTATTTCTTCTGTGAATTTTCTCCTATTGTATGTTTTAAAATTAACTTTTCTATAAAAAGAAGTTGTCTAGTTTTCAAGCTTTTTCCACCTTTTCTGAATGAAGTTATGAAGTTTAGCTTGCCACTGGATACCTTTGGCAGTGCGGTGAGGATTTCACAGCAAGTGCTGCACAATCTGCTAGTATCACTAAACTTCTAAAGTTATCTGAGCTGAGATACAGTAATTCTTTTCCTTACATTTATATAACCACACAATGTGCATAGAAGGTTAAAAGAAAACATGACCAGGTTGTTCATAATACAGACCATAGAAGTGACAACCCAGTGGATTACACATGAGGAATTACATTACAGCATTACTGTATTTACTGGCAGTGCAAGTGATGACTCTGCCTATCTGTAAATATCGAAGATGAAATATAATTGCTGTACATCGGTGGCTATGTCAATTAAAAACTGCCTTCATGTTGTGCGCTACCAGCAGTCCCTTGCTTTCTGGTGTGCTCAACAGTGTTTACAAAGATTTCCATTTACAGATTAGGAGCTCTGGGTGTATGGAGGGGGGAAGCATGGGTTGGTAAGATGGGAAAGGCAATAATAAGTTCTGCTTTGGAGATGTGGGGGTAATCAGTAATAATGGGGAATAAGAGAAAAAATGGCTTTCGGGGTTGAGATTGTGAGGTTGAAGAAGAGGAAGGAGGCAGAGATAAGTTTACAGCTGAGCATAAGCAAAGCTACTAATAGAACTCCAGCTTTGTCTCATACAACTTGGGAGGTGTGTGGTCTGTGTAGCGTTGGATGTCAGCTTTGAGTAGTAGATGCTGGTTTAATTCTATGTAGGAAGTCTTGATAAAAATCAAGATAAGGATAAAATCAGGTTGTAGTCTGCTTTGTAAAGAGAAGTACTAAGCTAGGGCCAAGCTTTGAACGTTAATACAGTGGAAATACAAATTGCAAGTGTATAGATTTAATTTTCTTACTTCACTTTTCTAAGTGACCGCTCAACATATAAAATGTGGGTAGTTTGCTCTGTGTGGCTTTTCAATTGAATGTTGTGAAAGAAAATTAATGTGGATGAGAAGTTAAACATGCCTTAGTGTGTTCTGCCTTAGAATCCATTAAAATATTAGCTCACTGAAGAAGAATACAACATGAATTCAGTTACCACGTTTTACTTCCCCTGTAATTTTTCTCAATTTGGAGGCTGCTTATTCTATTAAAAGGGAAGACTTGAACTAATGGTGATTGGTGATCTGCCCTACTGACTTTTTTTTTTTTTACTAATTTAAATCAAATTTAGTTCTGCCATTGAAGATGTTATTTAATATCTATCACTTCATTTATCCAATTTAGACATAGAAAGGGATGTAAAATGCACATTTTCAATAACACAGAGACAACCAAGGACAAAATGGGAAAAATTGCAGATAAGTGCTGAGCATAGTCTCAATTCAGATGTGCTTAGGAGATGTCCTGGGTGCTGGGACCCAGCTCTGTGCTAGCAGGCTGTTAAGAGAGTCCCCAGCAGGATTTTGGCATGTTCCAGGCATTGAAGTATGAAAGCAAGTCCCAGCCGTGGTTTGGAAGTCAGATGTTCCAGAGAGTGCCTCCAAATGAGGCCATGTGGTGCTCTCTGCTAGTGTCCCAGCACGCTTTTGCAACATCAGCTGTGTGCTGAACCACTGGAAATTGTTTAATCTCTCTCTCCATCCCTGGTGCATTTAGGATTTTAAGCATTAGAGCATCTTTAATTACCATTATTGAAAGGCTTTCAACTCACAAAATTGGAAGTATATTTCACCAGAGACTTATACCACGGTAACTGGCATGTGGATGCAATGTCTGCACAATGTTGTTCCTATTTCAGCCTGTTACGTAAAAGATGGTTTGCTGATTTTTCCCCCAAGTATAAAATTAATTCAGTCCAGGCTCTATGAAATAATTTTTGTCTGTGGAAATGAAATTGTAATTTTTCAGACTGAATTATTAAAGTCTGCTTTGCTCAGAAAGATTTTGAGATAGAGCAGCATTGTTTCCTTTTATTTACATTAATCAGAACAATAGAGTTGTCAGAGCTTTGTTATCCAATGTTATGATGGGAAAGGGATATAATTACAAGTGTCAGACTGCTGAAAAGTTTCTATAAGATACATGCAGTGTTTTTTTCAGTAAATTATTACTTGGTGCTTTCACCCAACCCCACTGTATTCAACCACAACCAGTATTTTGGTGTCGGACTATGACCCCAAAAAAGCCACTTACTGGCTGGACAGTCCTCAGAGCTTCTCAGTGCCATTTAATGAGAAATGATGTAGTGATGATTCCATGTGAGCAATTAAAAGCACATGCACAGGCTAGTAATCAGCATTCAGCACTGAAATGAATGTATTCTGAGGCTGGTTAGCCGTTGGCACAGGTTGCTTACAGAGCCTGTGGGCTTTAGGTCTTTGAAGGATTTTGATAAGCAGCAGGGCTAACTCCCAAGCAAACCAGTCTGAATTTGGAGCCTCTTTTCAGCAGGAGGTTGGATTACAGACCTCCTGAGAGCCTTTCCAGTCTGAGACAACTTTTAATTCAATTTTTCAGTGCTGTGTGATTCCAACACTGTTTGTAACATCATGTCCTTCCAGAAGTTAATAACCAGGGAAGTTTGGTTGCAAGGAAGATTGTTGCTAATTTACTGTACTTGAGAAGTTGTTGTTTGCAGGCTGAGATGACTTTAAAAATTTGAAATCATTTCAGTCTTCCTCCTCTCCCAAAATAAGTCTTTCAAAGTGAACCACAATAACCTGCTGGAATCCTTTCTGGAATACTACTGGCGACTAAAATATATTTAGGAAAAATAAGGCATCATTATAGTAATTATTACCTGAAATGGGTTCTGTTCCTCATAGAACCCTAATAGGTGAGACACACACGTCTTGTTGTAATGGGTGCAGTAATGTCACTTGACAGGAAGTTCAGACAAACAACTGAAATGAAAAATGGAGCTGCGTTGATGTGCTGGAGAACATAACTTTGAACCCCCTCCCCCAGTTCCTAAACAGATAAGCACACACAGCCTGTCAAGCATCAGTCTTAGGTTCAGTGCACACCAAATTGCTCTGAGTACCCTGAAGGCCTGATGCTATTTCTGAGGCATTCTGATAAATGTCATACCTGAGCGCTGTAAGGTGCTGGAAACTCTGATTAATTCTGTTAGCTGTCTTTGCCTCCAAATTTAGCGAGGACCTTTGGTACACAGAACAGGAGTGCTAGCAGTGGGTGTTTCTTGCCTTTGTGTTCCCCAACATGGGCACTTGAGTTACATGGCAGAACTGGGAAGTACCACAGGGTACTGAAGGTCTTTCTCTCTGAATCTTTTTGAGTTGCTATTCTCCTCTGCTGGTACTTCATTTGTTTTAAGGAAACAAAAAATATTAGTACTGTTGAATATTTATACTATAATGTATCTTATTAGAATACTAGAAAGACTTCAGGGTTAGCTTGACAGGGTAGTGATTGATATACTCTGTGCCCCAGGACCAGTTTTGTGCATGCAGTAGGATGTCATCTTGTGTGTAGTTCAAAAGAAACAAAGTACCATGACAACAGGAAATAGTAGGTATGACGATGTTTATCTTAATTCCACAGATCCATATTTTTGACCCCTGAGGATCTGGAGTGAAAGCTGGGGGCTGGGGGGACAGGATGGGATGGACTAATGTGACCCAACCATAGAGTGGATACAGTGCTTACTTAGTCTCCATTATGGAGATGCAGTTTGGAGATGATGATAGCTAAATCTAAGGAACTAAATTCTTCTCCTTGTGTGCTGGTATCCTTGCCTCAGAGGGTTGAGAAACTTCTACCAATCGTATCAGTTCTCATTAGTTTTTGCAGCTCCCAAGGCTACCTTCATACATATAAAGCCAACAGGAGGCTTTATAGGCTGTGTAATGGAAAGTACTGAGCAGTGTTTTCCTGAAGTGCAGTGGGAAACAGAACTACTGCACAGGAGCATATACAAAAATGTTTCTCCTGTCAGTGCTGTGTAGGTAAACAGACAAAAAAAGACAAAGCATAAAAGAGAAATACGAGCATAGGATGTAATCTAAGAATTGTAAGTATGAGCTAGTTATGTACAATGTACCATGCATTTAATGTTTTGAGACAAAACAGTGAACTCTCACATAAAGGGAATGTGTGGAAACGTTCAAAGAGGTTAAAAAATACCTTTTAATGTAAGCTTTTCATTTATTTCAGTAGCTGTGTAGAGATAATTCCTTGCCTGTGTTTTAGTCAAGATTATATAATGGGCAGTGGTTTCTATTGTTCTATCACCTTTGCTCCTTTGGTATCAGACCTAGAACAAGTCTGTGGCCCTCTCTGCTAGACAGAACTCAGAACTTTTGTGGATGAGGGAGTCTATGTTGCAGTTAGTGAATGGGTATTGTTTGAAAGCTTCTTTGAAATAAAAGGCCTTCTGGAAGCAGAGGCTCTCCTTGCCTTTCACTATTAAGAATGAATGTTTATGTTTGTCTTCGATCAAGCCCCAGACTTCTCCAATGCAATTAGCTGCAGTTTCTGCTTTGGTGCTGCTTGAGAGGAGATACATAGAAACGCGTAGAATTTCCCTCAGCCAGTCTTAACAGCTCTTGTTGCAACTCACAGAATTACTTTTGCTTCTTTTTATTTCCATGTACTTTGCTGGAGATGGCAGCAATGGATGCAGCAAGACTGCACAGGCTTGCCAATTGACTTGTGCAATTTCCTGAGAGGGGGACTCTCTAGGAGCAAAGCAAACCTCACCCCAAAAGGTGGGCAAACAAGATGATTTTTCATTTACACACACAAAATGCACTCAAATACTAACACATGTGCTTTTTGGTGTTTCCTTTAGCAGTTTATTTTCATTCATTAAGAGCTGTGATTTTATTTTTTTTAGTATTTGAAACCATAAATGTGAAGAACACATGAATATGAAGGTGCCCCATATTAACAATCAAACTGAAAGCCTTGTTATATTGGATTCATATACAGTCTCTCGTAAAGTAACAGGTATTAATTTGTGTCAGATGATCAATGTGAATTCATATGGATCTCCCTGGACTGCATAAGTATTTTGAGAATTTTCCTATATTTGATGGAAGTGTTTGGTATTTAATTTATAATAGAAACCTAGCTTCATTTTGGTAAGATTTACTTAGCTGGTGAAAATCTAGAACAATGAAACAATGAATTATGTGATTGAGAAAGCTATTGGTTTAGACATACCTTTCAGAGGCAAGAGTTTACTGAAAAACATCAACTAGTGCGTTATTCCCCCTGGGTTCCTTAAGGGAATCAAAAGCCAAACCCACAACCCAACAGCTAGTAGTGGCATATCCTAGACTTAGCCCATCTCTCATTTGAGTTGCTATTGTAGCATTCTTCCAAAACAGGTAAAACTGCATTTTAATGAATGTGGTACACTGAACTTCTATTCTAGGAACTGTGTTTTAACTGTGCAAACTCAGTCTGGGTGCTTTTATTCCAGGTAGATGCAGATATCATAGTTCTACACATGGTAAGTTCATGGTATGTTCCTGGGAGTTTTCCCAAAACTTCAGGAGCATCTATCATTTACTTACCGGTAGATCTAGAGAATGAGTTTTCTTCTAAGTGGCTGTTCCTGTGTCCATTCCTGTTCCTCTTATCCTCTTTCTCCGAACTTTTGCCACATTTAGTTTCCTTTCTTTTCAACAGATTGATAGAGAATCTAGAGAACATACTTTTTTTCTCTCCATGTTCCCTTCTGGTGCTGTTACACTCAAACAGAATAACTCTTTCCTTTTCCTCCCTAAGGAACCTTAAGTACGTACCAAATATATGAGTGCTACAAGTTCAGTTTGTTCCTTATGACTTAAAAGACTAGTTGTGGTTTTTTTCAGGTTATAGTTGATAAGTAAACTGTTCTGTTACTTTGTGAAGTCACCAAAGGTGGTAGGATCAGCATTAAATCGTCAGTTGATGAGTGTGATATTCAGGCCTGTCAGACATTCAAGACTGTTACTGATAGTAGCAATGGCCCATTACGACCTTAGATAGAGTTTTAGTTTCTCAGGAGAATTTGGTTTTTTGCTAAAATGCTATTTGTGTGCTCCAGTCATCATCTCCAATTTGATATTGGTTGTTCACTAGCAGACTTCATCATTCAGGTATAAACATGAGATTTTCATCTAGTTAAACTTTGTGAACAATTACACAGTTCTAAAATCTGATAACTTTGGGCATTTTTTACTGACTTTCTGGAAGTCTAGTTTTTACTAATGAAGTGTCTGAGTAAAAAGGAGGGGAAATAAAACCTTATCAAAATTCGGGATGTACAGAATCGGTGATAATAAGAGGCGTATGTGGTAGTGGTAGGACATATTTCCTGCTAATGTTTCAGGTTTGTCAAAGTAGTCATCTTGTATACATGTTTGCAAGAACAAGGATTTTTGTACTGACTGAGACTGGTAATGACACAGAACTGGTTTCTTATAGTGAGGCCTGAGAACTTTGCCATAACTGTGTAAAACACTCGTGTGTCTTCTATAGGCCTTCTCTAATACTGAGATGTCTTTAGTCTGGGATGCACAATGGACCTTTCTAAATTTGTAGTTGCTGATGATGATTCTACATTTTTTGTTTTGTAGCTGAAAGTGATCAGTTTTTAAGCCCTTTATTGGTAGTGGTTGTGGCAGTGGCTTGTAATGTGAGAAAATCACTAGTTGTTTTCAAGGTTTCCACACAGTAATTTCATTAGGCAGCATGCTAATTCTAGTGTGGGTCTATTAGACTTCATATATTAAAGAATTCTACATAGTAGCTTTTGATATGTATTTTCAGATATAGTGAATTTTTTGAGGTTTGAGATCTCTGATGTCCTGAGAACTAATTTTATGATAATGAAATATTCCTGACCAGAAAGTGAAACCACAACCAAAGCAGGGAGGGAGTTATTGTCTTCAATATTAAATAGTGACTTAACTTCATTGACATTCGTGTGTTCAGGTTTTTGGGATCCTACATATTATTCCTAAGAAGTAGCAATAGTACCTGTAATAAAATACGATCACTCAAATCTTTAAACAACTTTGTTGACCTTGCTTAATGCTCCTTGAATATGCCAGGAATGCTGATTCAGGCTTCATGTGCATCTAAAGGACATAGTTTCATAGGTCTTAATTTCTAGCATGTGCTGCAACAAGCTTTTGTCTTGACAAAAAAGAACTTGCTGGATTCCTCTCATTGCATTGCCTTGTTGATGGGCTCTATCTAATCTGTCTGTCTAATGCTGCTAATCATTCTCTGTGAAGGTTTCTCAAATCCATCCTAAGGTTTTGGCCTAAGAACCTTTCTTAAAAAAAAAAAAGAAAAAAGAATATGATGCTTTGCAGTTTAGGTCACATTTGGTAATGTATGCTCTATTGTAGAGTTATGGAATGGTCTGGGTTGGAAGAGACCTTAAAGCTCATCTTGTTTCAGTCTCCTGCCCATGGGCAGGGACATGTTCCACTACATCCAGGTGCTCCAAGCCTTATCCAAGCTGGCCTTGAACATTGCCAGCGATGGAGCAGCCACAGCTTCTCCGGCAACCTGTTCCAGGGCCTCGCTATGCTCACAGTAAAGAACTTCTTCCTAATGTCTAATGTAGGTATGACCTCTCCCACTTTAAAGCCATTCCCTATTTTTCCATGACTGGAAAAAGGGAAGTATAACCCCCATTTTCAAGAAGGGAAAATGGATGAGCTGGGGAACTACAGAGCAGTCAGCCTCACCTCTGTGCCTGGCAAAATCTTGGAGCAGATT
>JANRGW010036040.1:0-12181 GCA_024733675.1 Psilopsiagon aymara
AGCTGAAAAGGCGTCAGGGTAGAGAAACATGTACAAAAGAAGAAATTTCCTGAGACATCATCTGATCTGAGCTACCAATCTGATAGAGTGGTTGTAAACCTGACTCCTTAACACAGGTTTACGGCTTTACATTCCTGCATCATTTCTAAAATGTCTGGGATAGTGTGGTCAGTAAAATAAATGTATATTTTTTTGGTAGAAATAAACTGCTTATAAGTGGCCTATGTAGCAGGCTATTATTTTCTTGAAAAGACATGTCGAATACAAATAAACCATCAACTTTGCCCCAAAGCCCCTTCTGCTCCATCACATTGTAGCTCTCAAAGCTGCAGCCAGGCTGCATGCCTGCTTGCAGGCAGCAAGTGCTTCTGTCTGTGCCTGGAAGAGAGCAGACCTTTATTTCACACTTTATTAGCTCCAGTGATCTCTGAGATAATACTAGTAGGTTCTATTTGTAGTAGCATGCATTCAGTTCAGTAAGGTTTGGGCAGAAAAATGAATACTTGTGGTTTCTGTCATGTCCATTTTTCACTTGCTTTTTTTTTTGGTCACAATATTCTGCCTTTGCAAATCTGTGATCCTTACCTTTTTATTTTATTTTTTTTTTTAAACTCCTCCATTTCTCAATCACATTCACTGTCTTTTCCCTTTGTTGATAGTTTTGAACCTACACATTTGTCTCTGCCTCATGTTTGCTGTTTAAATAAAACAGCTCCTTTCTTCTCATTCAGAGATTTTGCCTTCTGCCCACCTTGGTAATTTTCGTTCCAATTATGGCTTCCTTCTCCTTCCCAGCTTCTTCTCTTTCACATACATCATTTTGTTGTTAGACTCATGTCATGATTCCATCATTGTCACTGTATTCAACTTCTCCCCCATTCATCCCTCTCCCCTGAATCTGTTTCCTCCTTTCTTTCTGCTTCTTCTAGGGTGTTCAATGTCATCTTTTAAAAGATTACTAAATCTAAATTGCATCCTTTTCTTTTCATCCCCGGTCTTTTACAGTGCAGAGAAAGGGAAGGAAGAAAAAACAGCAGCAGAAGGTGAAGTTGTAAATCTGGAGAACAGAAACATTTGCAAGAGTGAATGTTTCCAATGGTGTAAACTGAAATGTCACACACACTGAAAATGTCTCTTAGAGGTCCTTATTTCAGAAAATGTTCTAACTTCTATTTTCTACTCTGTGGCTTATCCAGACTGTTAAACTCAGATTCATGAATCATTTCATAATTAGAATTAACCTTTAGTATACACTTTTACTTAGTTTTCGGTACGTTTTCTGCCATCTGTATATGCAAATATAATATTTTGTTGCATTTTCTTTTCTATGTGTTAGAGTGAAAAAGGAAAAAAATTATGCTCTGTTTTCCTAGTATATTATTCCTAAGAGGGTCTAATTTGATTTCTGTTCTCTTTTTGCTCTTTTTGACTCGAAAATACGTGTTTTACTTTAAACACAAAGATATGCAGTAAGCTTAGGTTTTTCTTGTCTTCAAAAATTGTCTCTTTCAAAATTCTGAGAAAGTACTTATGCATTTTTGTAGTTTCTTCATTGGTCAAAATGTCTGTATCTCTAGATCAAAGAGAAAAGTTTATTTTTACCTGTGGATGTCTTACTAAAATTACCAATATTCTGTCAGTCTGAAATAAAGTATGTCTTAGGTTACTTAGCATATCTTTGCAGCTAAAGAAGAGTTGAAGCTTTTCAGTTTTCCACTGAAAAAGCGGTATTTGGACTACAAAATGAGTATCTTCAGCTATACCTAGAAAGACAGTAGAAACTAGTGAAGACCCTAGAGATCAGGGGCATGATATGGTTACTGTGAAAGGAGGGATGAAAGTAGAGGAGAAGCTGCTGAGGTTTGTAATCAGCAGGTTTAGTGAAGGATTCTCATGAGGAAAAGCTATTTAAACATGCAGGTGGCAAGCTGAAGCCTGTTTTATAGAGTTTATTCAGTGATTTTAGTTGACAGCAATAAACATGGCCTCTGCATCTCTCCCATCTTTTCTGGCACTGTGTTTACCAATGCTTCTACACTGCTACTTCTGATTTAGGCTTAATATTCTCATATGGATTTATTGTGAATATTTTTTTTTTGAGCAAACAAAACAAAATATTATGTATCCCAGATAAAATAAAGGTGATATCCTATGAAAATTCTTGCGCCTTTGAAATGCAAACTTTTTTCATATCATGTTTTTTTCTCCTGCAAATATGTTTTTAGCTATTTAAGGAAAACAGAACAATTCCATTTTTAAAATGCAAAAAATGTTAAAAGTTGAGTGTTTAATTTTCAAACAAGTCAAGCTATTTTTTAAATATCCTGCAGTTATTTAAATATATACTTTTTTGTTTTGGCAGATTTTGAAAAGCTCAGGTAGGCAGTGGATTGAGCATCTGCTTACAAGTTGGTGGCAGTCCTCATTCTTTGTTTGATGAGTTTTGGACTTTTCTTTTGTGAAATGCAGAACTCCTTGTAATGAAAGCATCCTCTGCTTTCTCTGTCAGTTACACACAGCTTCTTTCAATAGTAACTGTTCATTTAGCAGAAATTTTAGGGGTTGTTTTTTGTCTCTGTAAAAGCTGTCTTGGGAAGAGCTGTCTGCTCTGGCAGTCCTCCAAAGACTTATCTTCCTCATTCCCATGCTCTTTAATCCCTGGAATGCCACTTCTCCTCCACAAGTTTCATGCAAACCTCACACTATATAGATAGCCTATAAAATGTAAAATTAGTTACTGTAAGAAACAGAGAAACAGTAATAACTGGTTCAAGCACAGTAAACAGTATATCATTCCTTAAATTTTCTTTAGAACTGATGCTCTTTTTCAGGACACAAAGGTATAGTATAGTGTCATCTTCAAAATTCATTAACATGGCATTATTATCTACACTCCAAACATAAAACTATGAATGCAAATGTAATTTAAGAACTAAGAGATAGAATAAAATCTTAAGTTCCAGTGGTACATGATATACTTAAATTCCCTCCATGTTTTCTAATAGTATTCCAATGAAGGAATCACTTTCTTTTCTTGCTCCTGATTTAACAGATTTCTTCTTTCTTACTGACATATTTCTAGAAATAGGGAATTTGCTGTATAAGTGTGCTTATATTCCGAGAGTGAAATGGTTTAGTGAAGGTGCCACATTCTCATAAACCATGGTCATGAAACAACAGGCTCATAATTAAAAAAAGATACATTTTCAGAATCCTGGGTATTTCCAAATGTTTTCTATGCAGAAGAATAAGACCTAATACATCCTAATACATGTTTGTTATTATCCTGAACATGCTTGTAATCCTTTTATTAGCTATGTATTTTTAGCTCCTAATGTGCCCTCTTAACTTTTTAAATTTTATTGACTATAAATTTTAAATTTCTTTATGTTAAATACTGTTTTTATGAGAGTCTGCTCACATATATGAACAACTTTTAAGAGAATTATTTATACCATAATTATTCAAAAGAAATGTAGTCCACACCGTGAGTTTTGAAGCTTCAGCATTGTTGTAGCCTGTGTACGTGCTTATTTTGGAAAATTCACTTTATTTCTGGACTGATTTTAATTATTGTTATCATCAAAATTACCCAGAAGAAATGTTTCTATTCACATAGTGAGCTGATAAGGCAGTAATGATATACCTGCCTGCTTTGGTTATAATGTTTGAATGTTCACTTCTGTCTGAAAACACAACAGAGCAAAGATAGGTAACAAGGTGGAAAGAGCTTGCTGTGTAGCTTGTTTTTAGGAAGGTCACAAAAAAGTCATGACATTTTGTAGTCCGTATGTTATTTACTTAATTATTTTTAATTTTCTGAACACGGTTGTTTAGTACTTTCAGTAGTAAGGAACTTCTGCCTCTTTCAGATTTTTAACTTGTATCTTCATGTCTGAGCAGATGGGTGGGAGCTCATGACTTTGGCAACATGTTACTGGTGTTGACCTTCTTAAGCAATTGCCTGACAGGCAGGAAGTAAGGTGAAGCTGACAGCAACAAAAGCGTATTTTTAATTCAAGCAAATAAATACATTCTGTATTGTTGTGTATTTCGTGTAAACACACAAAAGATTACTAGTGATACAAGATAATTGACATTTTTTTTTCATGCGTTCGAAAGTTTGACAGAAAACTAGGGAAAGCCCCCACCTTTCTATTGTTTGTCAACATTCAGAGGTTTTGGTCCTTTATCAGACTTCATACCACCTGCTGTACTACACAGCCACTGCTGGAAGGATCTAATGGCTTTGTCTACCTACAAGCAGGCTTTTCCTCTTATAAATTTACAGCTATTTAAAGATTTTCAATATTATCTTCCTTAGGTTACCTTTCCCCATCTCATTTAATGTCCATTGAACTACACATTAAATTTGCACAAAAAATACGTCAGACAGCTTGATAGTTCTCTTTCAATGTAATTTTAGAATTGGGAGCGATTACACGAAGTCAAAACATGGAAAGTGAGCAATTACATAGGATGTAAGAAATGCTCATTAAGGGTGTGTGCATATGTGTAATACCTCTGTATGTCTCCTCATATGTAATATCTATAAATCATAACAAGTTTTCATTCTCTATACTCTCCCTTTTGACAGTTTGTCACTTTGGTTTATAGTCAAAGTGAGAGGTACTTTGTAATTAGATAGTGACATTTCCTGGTATTTCGTAATTCTAGGGCATTAGGATGATCTTCACCTGGTTTTGAAAATCTAGAAATATGGCTTTTGTTGTGAATTTTAAGGTAAGTTGAAACTATGTAAAGGATGTTGGAAAGTAATTTGCGGCATGTGGTGAGTTTAGGTGTAGAGTGGGTGTTATTCAAAAAATACTTGCTCTCTGTCCGTGAAGTGTTTCCCTTCACAGCTTGCTTGCAGGCTACACTGGCCATGTGTTTGTCATCTCTATGCTTTGATTATTTCAATTCACATTTCAAAGTGAATTTCCTGATAAAGATCTAGACTGTAGAGGATCTGTCTTCTGTTGCAGAGCAAAATATTCAGTGCACAGGGTCAGTTCTTCTTTATAGAAACCTCTAGGATGCCTCACTAATTGAACAAAAGAAAGATCAGTTCACCAAGCATATGACTGAAACAAAAATACTGTAACAAGAGTTACCATGAGTAACTTGTGTTCCAAGTCTTCAATATTTATCTTCTCCCTTTCTAAATGTTTTCACTTAGGAAAAAAAAAAAAAAAAAAAATGAGATATTTAAGAGAGGGTTCATATAAACTACATCTTTATTAATGTATCCTGAATATTTACTCGGCAAGAAATCAAGCATTGTGGACTGTTACTTGTTTTTAATACTTCCACTTGCTTGAAGGTTCCGTTAAATTTTCCTGTTCTAGTTGTTTATTTGTTAGCTGGCGTTCCACTGGCTTCCAGTACTTTCTATTTTTAACCCGGTTTTCCATCTGCCCTGCCAAGGTCAATGGTGGTGTAAACAATGATATGTTTGTCCAGCTTGCCTTTGATTCTCAGTTTAAGGAAGAAGTTCTTTACTGTGAGCGTGGTGTGGCACTGGAAGAGGTTGTCCAATGAAGTAGTAAATGCTCCATCCCTGGCAGTGTTCAAGTCGAGGTCGGACAGAGCCTTGAGTGACATGGCCTTGTGTGAGGCATCCCTTCCTGTGGCAGGGGGTTTGGAAATAGATGATATTAAGGTCCATTCCAATTCTAAATATTCTTATAGTTCTATGATTCTAAAACACAAATACAAGGCAAAAAAAGCATAGTTACTCATTTTTATGTATCCTGAATATTCAGGCACTCAAAAGTATAGAATTTCTCTACAGTTTCCTACAAGTAGGCAGAAATAAAATATCAGTTCCTTTATTGCCTGAAATACATAACTTCATAAATCTGGAATTTGCTTGTGGAGGTTTGATAAAGGCTGGCAGGACTTTGCAACCTATATATGCACATATAAGATCCACCCCTCCCCCACCTCCAAATCTTTCTACAAGGAAGAAAGAGCCAAGGGAGTGGTGAAATTCCTTTTTGAATTCCATCAGATTGACAATTATATACATATGTTCAGAGAAAATGAAATGTTTTTCATATGCCAGTATTACTTGCACCTGAAGTCACTAAAATGCCATCTGTGTAATCCCTCATAATTTTATGAAAAAAGTCCTCCACAAAGCCAAAACAATTTTAAAAAAAAACACAGTCCTCTACAAAGCAGAATTACCCCTTTTCTGACCAGCTTCAGACATTATACCAGGCTCCTCCTACTACTTAGAGTGGAAGCCACAGTACAAAAATCAGAGAAGAAAAGAAAATTGGCAAATATTTTCTGCATAATGACTTAGATGTTAGAGGGAAGAAGAGGCAGACGGCAGCAGCTGAACAGGTAACTCTTCATTCTACAGTGACCAGTTTTCCCCTAACGAAATAATGTTATTGAAGGTGGGAGGTTAGGGCTTCTCTTTACCCTTTCCTCTTTAGACCTTTTGCAGTGCCACCCATGGATCTCAGAGGAAAATGGGGAATCCAGTCAGGAACACATACTACTCTAAACTAATTTAGTGAAAATGATACTTATGATATATTGGTATATGAGATATGATATGTTTCAGATATATCATATATGATATGTGATAGGTTTCAGTTTCTAAAGGAGCTGTAAGAAGAGAGCAAATGTACAGAATTTCTATTGTGGTTTTTTTAAGGTAATACACTCTTATCTCTCAGTTTATTATCTTGGAAGATCCGAAAGATCAAAACACATGCAAGGACTAAAAAGCTGCATCTAAAATTTGAATGTTGCAACCAGAAAATAAACCAAAATGTCTGTTTAGAGTACATAGCTGTCGAAGAGTAGCTGAATTTGGCACTCACCAGACACATTTATTCCATTCTGCAGCACTTGAAAGTGAATATTCAGGTGGCTTAGCTGTCTTCCATGGAGCTGAAGGTATACCACCATTGACTAATGAACTCCTTAGACAGCATCTACCTTTAGATACCTACACATCTTAAGTCACACCTTTGGCTACTATTTTGATTTTCAGATTACTAGGAACATTACTTTGAGCAAGTAATGAATAGCTTTATTCAAATCACCTTTACAAAGTTCTCTTTAGCAAATTGAAGATATTGCTAGAATATATTGGGGCTAGTTTTTCTGTCTGAGAACCTGCGTTACTAATCTGCATTATATACAAGCTAAAAAAAGGACAAAATGAAAATTAAATTTGTGAGAGACAAATAATTAGCATTTTCATTTGATCAGTTTCAATTTCTCACATTTTTTCTTTTGTCATATTTCAGTTTCGAATCCTATCCAATCTACTATTATAAATACTTGTTCAGAGCAAGTGTAATGAGTTTCACACATGTAAATGTGGTTTGGAGTCACTTGAATGCCATTTGAGGTATTAAAAACTTTTTTATTGTTTATACCCCCAACTGTGTCTTAGAAGCATAATATAGAGCACATCAGAGCCAGTAGAGATGAAGGATTTAAAAGCCAGCATATCAATGGAGAATAGAGGTAAAACGCAATGCAAACAAATAACAATTAGCTGTCCTGCAATTTTGAAAGTGAAAATGAAGCCTCTTCTATTGTTTTCATCTGGTAAATAAAAAATAATTAAATAAAAATAAATAAAAACCGTAAAATTCTCTATAATAGTTTTGAAATAGAGTTTAAGTTGAAATTTTCTTAAATGAGGCCTTGCCTGAGGATTCATTAAGAAGGTCTAAAGAATTCAAAAGCTGACTTTCAAACAAAAATTGTTTGAAAGCTCAGACTTCCTTTTAGACTTCAGAATTCCTGTCCTGTGTAGGAAGGAGGAAAGAAAAGAGGAAATGTGGTAGAGGAAACAAAAATTGCAACAGGATCATTTAATTCCTCTAAACTTAAGGATGTTGTTTGCTAAATGAAAAAGGTGCAGTTCAAGGTGGGATTGTCATTAAAGCTTATAGTAATTATTAGTGACATGTGTAGATAGTAGTAGCCAGCTGAATCATCTCTTTAAATATGTAGAAGAGGAAGAAAACTATTTATATTTTAATGGTTTTATTTTTCTTCTATGAAAACTCACTTTTTATGAGTATAGTTTTGATTTCTAGAGTTCAAAGATTCCACTTCAAGCACTTTATAGGCTCAACAATTAAGGACATAAAGGATGAAAAGCACTTTCTGCAGTGTTAGCAAATTGGAGGACTAGAATATAGCATAAAATTCTATTAAAAAAAAAAAAATCCATTTGTGGTATTATAAAATTCTATAAATCTTTTGCGATAGGCACTTAAAAATAATTGTTTTCCATTACAAACAGGTGCTTACCTTACCTTGGTATTTCATCCTCTAGTGTGAAAATCAAGTGAGTGACTAAGATTTTATTTTAAAAAAATTAAAATAGTACTGAATAGAAACCTTTCTTCTACTAATTCCTTCACCTGATGGACTGTCGCGAAAAGCGTCGGGAAGAACTTGGATACGCTCAATATGAGTGATCAGCAGGCTTCAAACTTTATTAGGTGATGCTACAGGTTTATAGGGTCCTTAATTAGCTAATGCATATTACAAAACTAGAGCTCATTATTGGCTGTGCACTACAAGGCTAATCCCGCCTTAACTCCCCTTGTTATGCTCATTCCGTACCCTTTTCTCATACATTCCTCAGATAGCCGTATTGTGTCTGTTAACTACTGTTTACAGCAGACCTTGAAGCACAGACGCTCCTGCCGTATTGGCTGCCTGGCCGTATCAGCATGTGAAAGACTAAGCTCTGTACTTTCCCAGCTCCAGCTCCGCCAGCTGAATCATGACTGTGTGACTCCTCTCTGTTAACCATTTCTCTACAATGGACAGTAAAGGAACTTTGTGGAGTCCCTTATGGCTTCTAGCTCTTACCCTAATTGTTGAGCAAGATTAAGCTATCAATATTTAGGGTTTTTTTAAATGGATCTTTTAGCTTTTAATAACTATTAAGAGATCGGTCGGAGCATTTTTTGGCTGTTGACTTGTCATGATTTAAGCCGTAAATCACGCAGTTTGCTCACTCGCTCTCCTCTCTTTTTTCCTCCCTCCACTCTGGGCTGGGGGGAATGGGGGGAAGAATAGAAAGAATGTAACTCCCACAAGTTAAGAACAGTCCAGTAACTAAGGTATAACACAAATCACTACTGCCACCACCAATAATAAGAATGACCAGGGAAATACAAGGGAAGAGGATACAGTTTCTCACCACCCGAAGACCAAGGCGTGAACTGAACTCTTCTGGGTTTCTGCCCCCAGTTTTTCCATCCTGGACACAACATGCTGTGGTATGGAATACCTCTTTGGTCAGTTTGGGTCAGGTGTCTGGTTTCTGCTTCCTCCCGGCTTCCCATTCTCCCTGGCAGAGCATGAGACTCAGAAAGACCTTGGCAGAATGTCCTTGGTCAGACTAAACATGCTAAACCATAACTATAAACATCAGTGTTATCAGCTCTGTTCCCAGGCCGAAAGTCGAAAACACAGCACTGCACCAACTACTAAGAAGGAAAAAAGTGACTGCTACTGCTGAACCCATGGCATGACTTTATAAGTTGGTAAATTTCTTTTGCTTTATTAGGTTGTCATCTGGTATTTCTACTTTAGTGTGTATGCTAACAATTCTGATATGCTGCTGTAGCACGTTGCCTTTGTCAGATCATCTAGAACATAAATACATTAGTCTAACTGTAGAAAAAAATTATGATAAAAGTAACAGATCTCTACTGGTGTACATGTGGTAGATGAATTTACATTTGATGTTAGAATTCTGGACAACTCTGGAGATAGAGAAACAGGTTATTTAAGTTAAAATATGTCAAGATTAGTAAATCAGAGTATCTTATGGGCTTGTTTTTATATTCAGCCAAATTAACTAATCTTACGGGAATGCCATCTTATTGAATGGTTCCTAATATGTCCATTGTAGAATAAATTTGCGGTTTTCCCAAACTATGTACTGTAATACAATTTCCTAGTGCCATTTCCTGCCAGCAAATGAACCTTGCAGGTCCATATGTATACAACACTATTTGATCTCTGTTACAAGGATATCAACTAGAGCACAACAATACAAATATTTGCATTTACTAATTTCCTTTTTATTTACTTAATATGCCACCACAAGACAAATTATGTACTTTTTTCATTTCGTTTTAGAAAGCAAGCTATCGAGTACTGTGTGTATATTTGTGCTGCCATTCAACATGACTTCACTTCATCTCTAATACGTTACAGGGATTTTGTCTCCACTTGCAGTTGAAGAAGCTATTTAAAAACTCTGTTGAGGAGTTGTATTATATGACCTGTGATGTCTTTTTTGGGTATTTTGAAAGAATGTATTTTACGCAGTCTACTTGCTCATCGTTTCACTGAAGGGATTTTTAATAGCCAGAGACTAATAAAGCAGCAATTTCTGAAGAGTGGTGGAACAGAAATAGACCTAATTCTCAGCCACCTGGTTTTATCTTTGATCTTCATGATCTCTGAAGCAAGCAAGTGTGATTTTTTCCTTTTATCTTCACGTTAGTTCAAGGGTTTTTTTTTGTTTGGTTGTATTTTTTTCTTTTTTATAAATGTATGGTGTTTCTGAGAACAGCTGAGCTTTTAAAGACAAAATAGGTGGATATCATTCTGTTGGTGAAGGCTAGAGAGTATCTTTCATGCAAGCCTGATTAATCTTGAATGGTTACTGAGATTAGTAATGTCACGGTTCTTAAAATTATTAACTTTATTGCTTGGTTGAGGACTCCAGTTAATTGATTTTTAGTCTGACATCTTTTGCCTTGTACAAGAAACTAAGATTTATATCTTACTTCTGGAAAACTGCTTAAGCTTAAGGTGGACTTGTATTAGCTACCTGGAGGCAAAGGTCTTCCTGTGTTGCTCTTTCAAAGTATGACAGTTGTCCCACTCACATTGCAGAGATAAGTAAATGCCATCTGAAATGTTAGGCTTTCTAAACAGCCACGCTATAGTAGCATGCACTGTTGTATAGTTTTATCCACTCTGTCGTATCTCTGTCATCATTTGCAATTTCAATGTGCACTGAGTAAAATGAACTTATTTTTGTATAATTATTTTGCTGAATATGAACTATTTTTAATAATTGTTAACTTTAGCATGCAGCATTCAAAAAGCCAACCATCTAGTTCACTGAAGGATAGAAGAAGTACATAAAAAAACCTTGATTTTTCAGATTGATGCAATTGGATTAAGGTTTTTTTTTTCTATTAAATTAAAATACATGCAATAACTCTTGAAATAAATCTGATTTCTTGATATCAAGTGTTATTTTTTAAAAAAAATGTTAATTTGCTCATTCAACTTCCCATTTATATCTGAACAAAATTTCATTCTCCTTTTCTTGTAACTGATGAAAATATTGCTAAAATGCAGACTAAAAATGGCATGTAATTACTAAGTGAATTTATTTAATGAAGCCCTAATTGCTAACACTTCAGGTAAGATTTTAATATGTGTTCCCTTCCCTCAGTGCATTGGCTTTCATTCTACTTGAACAAAAAACTGAATTTTATTTCTTAGAATAGCCAAGATCTAGCAGAAAAATAGGTGCATCCAGGCTGACTAGGTATACAAAATGAAAATTGGTCCATCTCTCAGGCCCCAAAGAAATTATTTTAGGCTTTACATAGGCTGGTATCATTGTGGTGTTTCTCAAATTGGTGAGGCAGTACCTAGCACTTTTTACAGTAAACTCTGTCACACTAGAAGAAATCTCGGAGGTGAACAAGCGCCAACAATAAAAACATTGTTCTGATAATCCATAGCTGGAGTCATAGAACAATAGAATCATAGGATAGTTAGGATTGGAAAGGACCTTAAGATTATCTAGTTCCAACCCCCCTGCCATGGGAAGGGACACCTCCCACTAAACCATATCACCCAAGGTCTCGTTCAACCCTGCCTTGAACACCGCCAGCGATGGAACATTTACAACTTCTCTCGGCAACCCATTCCACTGCCTCACCACCCTTACAGTAAAGAATTTCTTCCTCATATCCAATCTAAACTTCCCCTAAGTTTGAACCTGTTACTCCTTGTCCACTCATTACAGTCCTTAATGAAGAGCCCCTCCCCAGCATCTCTGTAGTCCCCTTTCAGATATTGGAAGGCTGCTATGAGGTCTCCACGCAGCCTTCTCTTCTCCAGGCTGAACAGCCCCAACTTT
>JANRGW010036040.1:30589-45341 GCA_024733675.1 Psilopsiagon aymara
GTGAGGTCTCATGAGAGCAGAGTAGAGGGGCAGGATCACCTCCCTCAACCTGCTGGTCACACTCCTTTTGATGCAGCGCAGGATATGGTTGGCTTTCTTAGCTGTGAGCGCACACTGCTGGCTCATATTCATTTTCTCATCAACCAACATCCCCAAGTCATTCTCTGCAGGACTGCTCTGAATCTCTTCTCTGCCCAACTTGCAGCTGTGTCTGGGATTGCACCAGCCAAGGTGTAGGGCCCTGCACTTCGCTTGGTTGAACTTCATGGGGTTGCCACTGGCCCACCTCCCAAGCATCTCAAGGTCCCTCTGGATGGCATTCCTTCCCTCCAGCGTATCGACCAAACCACCTAGCTTGGTGTCATTGGCAAACTTGCTGAGGGAGCACTAAATCCCACTGTCCATGTTGCTAGCAAAGATAATACTTTTATCCATGCAACAGTATTATCAATGTGAGCTTGAATCCTGCTGACTTACTAAGATCATCTTTTCAAAGTTCCCAGTAGATTCCAGTTAATACTATTGTGAAGGAGTCAAGATAATTCTATCAAACAGAATTGCTTAAAATTATCTTCTGCAAAGCATTGTAATAAAAAATAATAATAAAACTGAAAGTACTTAAGTAGATTTTCTATTTTAGACTTGTTCCCAGTGGTGACTCAGATTAGCTGCTTTTTGGGTGAGATAATGAAGAATACCACTTAGTATTTCCTCATGGAACAAGTGACCTTAATTTTGGTTGAGAACCACTTCCTTTCTCTGCTCAGGTTTCTTTCTGCCTTTCTTAGGTTCAAAATATTACACAGGCTGTCAAAGCCAATTCAGATTTAATAAATAATGAAGAAAAACATTTATAAATAAAGTTTTTATGAAGAGAAGGACCTCAGTTTCTGCAGGTAGATACTAACATTCACCAGACTGTAAAAGTAATCATAACCAAAATGGATTTGGACCTTTCCTGTTTACTAAACTGAATACCCAAAGAATATTTTTATTTAGAATGTACTATTTCAGGTAGCATTGACAGGTACACTAGCCGTACACAGCAATGCAGCTAAGTGTTTGACTTCACCTTTCACATTATTTCTTGAATAAAAGAGCGTGTCTTATCAGCCAGGCAAAGAATATGGCTAAGTTCAGAAAAAATTTGTTAGAGATGTATTTTGTAGCATAGCAGTGAGCACAACTTGTTCTGTGGACTGATTCAGAGTAACTGGAAGAAAAAGATGAAGGATAAATTGTACCTGCTACAACTACAAAAACAATGTAGTGAGTTGTCATAGATTCACGTAAGATAAAAGCATATAGATAAATATTATCACTTGCCATTCGTGAATGCTTAATGGCAGACCCAGAGCTAAATGATCTTGCACATTTTGTCCTAGAATAACAATCCTGTTCCTGCAGTGAGTTCCCAGTGATAGTAATTTTTTCTGAGAGGGCATAATGGGGGTGCATAGGGGCTGCTTCTTCTTGTCATTATTTCATCTAGATAAAATAGTAAAGAACTGAATACAAAGGCTATGTCCAATTGACATGTCATGTAGTAAAAATTAATGGTAACTGGAGACCTGAGGTATTTGCAATATAAAAAACTTAAATCTTTTTAAAATTTGGATGCTGGCATGAGACTTGCAATAGAGATGTTACATGTAGGCAAACAGAGTCTGGGCCCACTGAAGGTTCCAGATACTCAGTGTTTTTCAGGATTGAATCTCAAGTTGGTTTTGGTTTTCTGATACTTTGAACTTTCCTTCTCATACTCTGGGTATTTTCTGGCCTTTTATGTTTTCTCTCTGTTTTGGATACCTGGTTTCTGTTTAAAAACTTTTCTACTGATCCTTCTTCAGTTTTATTTGAAAGCTCAGTAGGCCTAAGAGTTGCTTCTTACTACTTTTTGACCCACTAAACTTAGTTTTCACCCCTATTTATCCCTGGTAAGCTATTCTTTGATACTCTTTCACTCTGGCTTTTGCGATGGACTGCCTCTGTCATTCATTTAGTATGGTGAAGAAATTGCTTTCTGACTGCATGCTGCCCTAAGTTGTTGTGAAATGATTAATGCCACCCAGTGTCCATTTGTTGAAAATAATACCACGTGATACACCCTTTTTTTTTTTTTTTCTTCAATTTCTTTTTCTTTTTTTCATCTTTCCAGGGAGGCAAAACATGGATTTTTTCCAGGGAAAAGGAGAAAAAATGGCACTTGATTTTTTTCTTAGCTTTTATTTTCAAGGGCTGCCCTGCTAATCTGTCTTTTGTCGTTGAATATATAGTTTTTAAATATAAACTCTTTGCTTTGGCAGCAATAACTGAAGGTACCAGTCTAGCTTTTAGAAATCGCATTTAAAATGTTGTCAGCCATTTAAAAGACTTGATATTTCATCAGACCTTCAGGAAAACAAAAATATACTGAATAAAAAAGTAGTGTGGAATGCCACAGGAGAATATTTATAGAACTCAATATCAGCAGAATGGCACTGCTGTGCAAATAAATAATAATGGTTGTAACTTATTTGACTGGGTATGATGAATTTAATTCATTTATATATTCAATCTATTTTGAGCTCTTTCAGCAGTGTAAACCAACATAGGTTATGCCATCTGTGAAATACTAAAGTGGTGTAAAAATCACAGCATAATTCTGACTTTAAATGAACAATTTCAAAGTACTTTTTTTTTTTATTGATGTCTACTTACTGGCTAACAAGTGACAAAATACTTTATAAACTTTAAACAAGTCCATTTCTATTTGCACATCTGTTCAACCATAATCAGTTCTGTTGAATAAATAACATTATGTCTGATATATTCTGTATAAACAGAGTCAAGTTCACTGTTTTCCTGTAATTCTATTTATCCACTTGTAGCATATGCAGCTGTAATGCCTTTCCTTCTAAATCTTGCCTGTAATAAGCAGAGGGCATTTTTGAGTAAAATTCCACCATCATTATGTACTAAGTTTTCTGTGTTGAGTAAAGCCAATGATTAGGGAACACAATGCAAGAAAAACAATAAATGGTAGATATTTATTGCTTAGCCCTTCAGTGTTCAAATAAACACTGAGAAGTGTACTATAGTGTCTATTTTTTTTCTCAACTAGAAATGCTTTCAGTATTTATTGGAAAAAAATGTTAAAGTCTTTTTTTACTTATTCATGAGTTTAAACTCTCTTACAACTCAACACAAAGCAAGACAGTATTCCACCCATGTGAGAAAAGCCAGAGTGATCTAGTCTGATCATCTATATTCCATAGACAATATAATTCATTAATTATTCTATAGTGGCCTATATCTTGTGACTAAATAGGGAGATGTCTTTTAGAAAGAGGATAGGTTTTTGATTTGAAGGTCTCAGTGGGATAAATGATCTTGTTCTTGGCTACTGCCTAGATAATATATTTTTCTCCAGTTATCCAAAATGCACTTGGTAGCTTGAAAAAAAGCTGCTGTTGCCTCATGGTTATTTAAATCTTAGTGGCAGACCAAATATTCAAATTTTGCAGATATTTTTTCAGTAAAACTCATTTCTTTATGTGTGTATGTGGTTAGGAGATGAAAACTAGAATCACACAGGTGACTTGAGATTCTACTACAACATGGTTATTCCTAAGTAGTATTTTCTCGGTCTTTACTCATTTTTAACTGGCAAGCTTAGCTAAATTCCTCACCATTGGCTCCTACTAATCACAGGGTAAAAGAAGTGAAGGTAAAAGTTCTCTTCAGGAAGAAACACGCTTCTTTTCTCCATCTCTGTCGGCCTTTTCAGATCAGAAAATAGACTGGTGCTTTGGGTTCCACAAGTACTGATAGACCCAGATCCTAATGTTTTCTCACTGTCCTCACCTCAAGGTAACTGGCTGCTCTGAAGCTCCCTCCTCTACCAATAAAGCTCTGCTAGATTTGAAAACCTTTTCCAGCTAAACTAGTACATTTTCAAGAAAGTTTGAATTTTCTTTTGTTTGTTTTTTTTTTTTTTTTTAATCTATTTTTTCCACTAAAAGACTCCTAAATAAACCTACAAACAAAAAAAAAATCGCCACCAACCCTTTTGGTTTTTTGCTATTGTACAACATGTATCTGCAGCCCCAGTGGTATCTAACCCACAGGTTTTGTTACTACTCAGCAGGCAGTTCTCTGCGTTATTCTTCTCCTTGTCTCATTCTCTCACCATTTGAGCCAATGCTGAAGTTGCTATTTAACTCACTGACTCATTTAATTTACAGTGAATTTTGCAGTTAATTTCCCTGTCAACACTGTGCTGCTGGCATTAGCTCTCCTCATGCTCCCTTTTCATTCAGACCCATATTCATTTTGGAGACTTACTAGGTGCCTTTATTATTTAACTGCTCCCCATTCTCTACTCCCTTTCCTTTTTGTGTCCTAGGTAATCTAGGATCTCTTTATGTCATTTACTATTATTCTCTCACAATACATTACCATGTGTATATTGCTTTTGTAGTCACGGGGGTACCATTTTGCCTATAGCCATGTTGCTCATGACACCAGACCAGCTTACATCCACACACTCTTCTTCACTTACTGCTTTCACAACTGAGTTGTTTCATGCTAAATTCCAGTTTGACTTTCTTAGCCCCTGTGTTAACATTTCCAGAAATATGGAATATTTTGTCTGTGCAAGATATGCATCAGTTCTTTCTCAAAACTTACATCCTTTGACATTTCATCTGCAAAAACTTCTTTCCCTAGCAGCTTCTTATCTGCAGTTAAAAATCTCTCTCCTCTGTTGTCTATTCTACTATTGTGCTGCTTTCATATTTTAGCTGTACAGGAAACATTCTTCTCTCATTCTGTATGAAGAATCATTCACAACAGCTTCTTTTAAGATATATTTAATCTCTGTGCTCTATGTAAACATGTATATGTGTATATTAATTTTTTTGGACTAGTAAGTCTATAGAACACACAAATTCTGCAGTTATTAGATCAACTTGATATACCCAGGATGTAATCAAATTAATTTTTTTTTTTCATTCAGTCTAACAGGATGATCACCCTATATGGAAGCACATAGAAATACCATAAATTATTGCAAAAATATTTTTCTGCTCTCTAATATAATGAACCTTTCTCCTCTCCGTAAAAGAAATGGCCTTTCTGGTGTTGATTAGAACAATCATTAGTGTACTGTGTTCCATTAAGGAAAAGATTGATTTTGTTCAACCTCACTTTAATCAAAGTCCTTCAAAGTAAGGATTTGGGGGTGGGGGACTGGGATTTTTACATTAATATAGTACAGCATGACCCATGAAAATATTCATTAAATTAAAATATAATTGGCAGCTACATTACAAATAGGCTTAAATAGTTCACGGAACAGGAAATTCATTATCTGCCTCTGTAAAAACATCTGGTTTGGTATTGGTCTAGATAAGGCCTAGATGGAATCTCTTTTAATAATTTGAAAGTCCTCTAACTAATTACATCTGGGTTTGCATCATAATGCATTGTTCTTTCATGGACTAAGCTTCCTGTGCCAGGGCAAAGTTACAGCAAGCAAATGATTTTAAAAACCATTCATAGTCTGAAAAATTGTCACCACGTTGAATATAACTGATTTCTTTGTAAAATAATACAACAATATAAGATGCATTACCTTCATCTACTGCTTCCCACTATCTATGCTAGTTCATTCTGGAATAAAAGCCAATGCTTCAGCTCTTATTACATGTAGTTTAAACTTACTTACGGGACTTTGAACCTCCTGAGCAGAGGAGCAATTTCTCAAAGAGCCTCATGCCAATGAAAACATATCTACCATAATTGACTCTCCTCTTCAAGGGATGACATTTTGTGAAAACATCTCTTTCTTTTTTCCAGCAGCAGTATAAAACAACTTGTTTAACATACCAGTTCCTCCTAGATTACACTAAAGAGAGGAATAAGGCAAGCCCCATTTCCTATGGGGAAGTGGAACTCACTTATGAAAGAGATGATTTTGTTATCAATGATGTGAATTTGTGTTCTGTTGTGGGAGGTGAGTATTGGGTGCTCAATTTTGGAAAAAAAAGCCTGCTGTTAAATTGGAACAAAACAGAATATTTTGCGGGGAATGTTTCAGCTGAAACATGAAACTTGAAAACCTAATTGGAAAACTTGAAAAATTAATTGTTTCTCATAATGAATATTACTGTGTTTTTACTTGTTTCTAATAATGATTATTTAATTGCATCTTTCATTTGGAAATGATAAATGCATTAAAACTGAATAGCAAAAATAGAACTCTAAGAATAGAAGTGATTGATGGTGATGATGCTGATAATAGTGTTTGTGAGACTACAACTCTAGCCCATTTGGGTTCAATTTAAAAACTGTATTTCCAGAATGAGCATAAGATTATGGATTTTCTCAGTTGTGTCATTTTTTTGTCTGAAAAAAAGCCAAACTTTTTATTTCATAGATACAAAAAAAGTAAAAATAGAATGTGAGGCTGAAAGTCATTGTTCTGCAATGCATTTTCATATACCTATAAATTCAGTATTGGAAACTCTAAAAGAAACATTATAGTTTTTGTAATACTGAAACAGAATAAAATGAGCATATCCCAGATGTGAGTCGTCTGGACTAACTTCTGCACCTGTCACACCTACAATGAATCAAGAAAAAGCAAACAAAAATTGCCATAAAATGAGGTCATCTAGGGAACTACTGTAATTATCACAGGTAGCATTTCTGACATAGCACTGGAAATATTCATGTTACCAGACCTCTGAGTAACTTCCCGTCATCTTCTAAAAAAGAATTTGAAATACAGTTCTACCATCACTCAGATCCAAACTTTTGAAAGTTATTTTGAATTTGCTTTTTCTAAATTTATTTTGCTTCTGTTCTTGTTCTACTAATTGATTCCATTTTGATAAATTTTCATTTGCTGCTGACATTGTCTGTTTTTACTACCTCTTTCTTGACCTCCACTTACATGAAAATATCAAGTTTCTTTTCAAAGCCATATGACTCTGATGGCAATCATTTCAAGGCATATACTTAAAGAATCTGTTTAAGCCATGCTCTGATTATGGCTGGTTCATAAATCAGCTTTCAGGTAGTTATCCTCTGCCAGACCTGTGCCTGTCATTCCATCCAAGTTATTTGTGTCTTTCTTTTTGTCTTCATTTTCAGGAATCAAATCTACATCTTCCTGGGTTATGCCTTGTGACTTAGATACTGAGAGTGTGACTTGCAGAAGATCCATTTTTAGCCCCAGGAACTTATAGAGGCCATAAAGGAGCATGAAGGAATAAAAAAGATACCAACTAAAAGCCTTTTTTTCTTTTTTTTTTTTTTTAAAGTTTACTGCATTTCGTTTTACAGACTACAAAGACAGAAGCAGGCATAGGAATAATATACTCTAGCAAAATGTTATTGTCTGCTCCAAGACAACCACACACAAGTTTTAGATGCAATTGCTATACTACATTGGTATTTTGAGACATATGTATAAGGATAAACTCATCTTTCACACCTTATGCATAATTTTGCATCTGTTTATCAAAATTTCTCTGTGTTTGTGTGTGGTCTAGGAGCTTTACAATAATTAAAAGAATGATCTTCTATTTGGACAGTCTCAAGCAAATACGTACTGTTCTTCAAAACCTCTGAAACAAGCAATTTTGACTATTCAAATTTACCCGTGGCTTTAAATTCACTGCGGTCATGATGCTGTCTCACCTCTTTCTGACTATGAAATTAGGTTTTAAATATTGCTGAAAAAAAGAGAGAAATTGATAGTGTTGAAAGTTTGATTTCAGGTCAATGATAAGAGAAGGGGTCATTCCAGCATAGTATTGCCATTGAATACAAAATCAATCAGCTCAATGTTAGTCATGTGATTTACTTTAAAATACTGCACCAGCACTCATCCTGAGGAAGGAGATACCAGATCCATGTAAGAAAAAATGGTTCTTGTAATACTGTGGTCTAAATTGGAGTCTTGAAAGTCAAATCATAGTTAAATAGGCACATATTCATGTGGATCACTCATCATTATTTATTTAGTCATTAGCTTGGTACGAATGAAAGGGCTTGCAGAATTAATAAAAAAATTGATAATAAGTAGCTGCTTTGTAAGTCAGACATATGATTGGCAGAAAATGTAATTGTCAGTTCTCAATCTGACTGTTATATGACCAACTTAACTGTTACAGAAAACATTCACAGATTTTTCAGAGTGATTTGGAGCCTAAAAGTCATCTAATACAATAGAGGTAACTGAAATATCTGAATAAAACCTAAGATTTTTTTTCCAAATGAGATAAATTTACTAAACACTTGGTCATCAAAGCTCTTAAGCACCATTTCTAGTTCCATTTTCTTTGCTGAAACTATGACTTAATTGTCTTAATGCTGGGCATTATTACAGCATTTCTTTCATCTGATATTCATATAGGTGCTTTCCACAGAGATTACTTAAATATTGTTCAGATCCTTTACTCTGTAATGCCTTGGAGCTCAGTATGTCAATTATAAACATACAGTTTTTGAACAAATATTTTATGGAGAATTATTCTCTATTGGTATCTTGACTTGTAAAATTAGTTCATTTGTCCATGATTTTAAAAATATATTGTGGATATAGAATCATAGGAAAGTTAGGGTTGCAAAAGACCTTAAGGTCATGTAGTTCCAAACTCCCTGCCACCATCAGGGACACTTCCCACTAAACCATGTCACCCAAGACTCCATCCAACCTGGTCTTGAACACCGCCAGGGATGAAACATTCACAACTTCCTTGGGCATCCCATTCCAGTGCCTCACCACCCTTACAGTACAGAACTTCTTCTTTATAGCCAGTCTAAATTTCCCCTGATAAAGTTTTAACCCATACCCCTTGTCTTACCCCTATAGTCCCTAATGAAGAGTCCTTCCCCAGCATCCTTATAGGTGGGCCCCCTTCAGATACTGGAAGGTTGCTATGATGTCTCCACACAGCCTCCAGGCTGAACAGCCCCAACTTTCTCAGCCTATCTTCATACGGGAGGTGCTGCAGCCTCCTGATCATTCTTGTGGCCCTCCTCTGGACTTGTTCCAGCAGTTCCATGTCCTCTTTATGTTGAGGACACCAGAACTGCGCACAGTACTCCAAGTGAGGTCTCACAAGAGCAGAGTAGAGGGGCAGGATCACCTCCCTCGACCTGCTGGTCAGTTGGCTTTCTGGGCTGTGAGCTCACACTGCAGGCTCATGTTCATTTTCTTATTAACCAACACCCCCAAGTCCTTCTCCGCAGGGCTGTTCTCAATCTCTTCTCTGCCCAGCCTTTAGCTGTGCCTGGGATTGCTCCGATCCAGGTGTAGGACCTTGCACTTGTCATGGTTAAACTTCATAAGGTTGGCATCAGCCCACCTCACAGGTGTGTCAAGGTGCCTCTGAATGGCATTCCTTTCCTCCAGCATATCAACCAAAGCGCAGTGCTTGATGCCATCAGTAAACTTGCTGAGGGAAATATCTCTTATGCTGAGGTATCTCTTATCTGCAGATAAGGGATATTAGAAGGTCAGCATAGTATTCTTCAGCTAGTGTTAGACTTCAAAGCTTCAGTACTGTGGCTCCGTATGTTAGGAATTGAGGGAACTTATTCTAAATAGATATGTGTAATAAGTGTGTTTAAGAATTTGACAACGCATTTTGTGATTTATAATCTTACGCTAAGAGTGATGAGTCAATTTTCAGCTTAATATTTATCAGGTTTTTTCAAAGCCCTGTAGCAATGCAAATCTGCACAATGCTTCATAATATATTAAGAATATGACATTTTTAATCTTCACTTTAGGAGTCATCAAAATTAGGATTTAGTTAATCTGACAGAATTTGTATTAACATTATGAGAGTATGGAAGACCAAATGTAATTATGCTTCTTCATGATATTTACTGATGCACATACACACAAATTACTCTCAGTTCCTTTAGCAAAACAAATTGTTTTTCTACCAGTTGGTACTATTTTCCACCAGAAGCTGTTGTTCATGTGAGAAAGTATAAGTAAATTAAGAACATTCTAAATTATTATTTTGGTTTTGCAAACTTATTTAGCAATTAAACAGTGTAAAAATAATCATTGAGTCCTAGAATACCAGGTTGGAGGAGACCTCAAGGATGGAGTGCTGCAAAGAGGGATCAAGAGGACACACAGAGAGGACACTGCAGTTTTTGCAGCACATGAGAAGGGCTTTGCACCTCCCTGTAGGCCCACAGGCCAGGGAAGTGCTTGAATTCTCTGCCAGGATGATGGGCACTCTCCTCAGGCACAAAACCAGTGTTTCTATAGAGAATGCTCTGGAGACATCTGATGCTTCCACCCAGATTGAATGGGTTAGGAAGGAGACTCAATACAGGTGATAGCTTTCAACAAGTACCGAGACCCTTCGCTTGGAGAAAAGGTAAGTTCCTGCAAAAGATGTGCACAGGTTGATGACCTGTTGCATCAGGTGGCTGAACTGCAGGAAGCAGCAGGCTGTGCAGTGTTAAAGGGGCTGAGATGGAGATAGGTAAATGGTTTCAGAGCAGTGCTCCTGTAGAGGACATTAGGAAGAATGGTGCATCATGGACCCTGGTGACCCACAAAAGCAGGACTCAATTTCAATCCCCACTCTCCAGTGATACAACCAAAATCGGGTAAGCAGCTTTAACATCTGTAGACATCCATGTACAAGGTCTGCAAGGGGAAACCATACCAGCAGCACACAGTGGATACTGCAAAAGAAATGACCAGTGCTCGAGTGGGTGGCTCTCTTGTTAAGGTGGCACCCATCTGCCAGCCTGATAGGGAGTCAAGAGGTATAGCTGCCTTCTAGGAGCTAGGGTCTGAGGTGTTGCTGAGAGGGTGCCATGACTTGTCAAGAGCACAGACTACTATCCTTTCCTACTTGAAATTTCATGTGTGCATGAATGGCACCACAACCAGAACCTGAGCAGAATAAAGGAAGACCAGAAAGCCCTGCGGATGCAAGCGAAAAGTTACAAAAAAGATGCATCAAGTGCAAGGATATTTTCTTTTCCCAGAACTAGACCTACTATTACAATTAGACAAAAGTACTAATGACTGAAGAAAAAAAAAAAAAAAAAAAGCTGAAGAAAAATGCATTTCTAGTGCACAATGCAGATATTTTGATTTCACAGCAATATTTTAAAACACTTTTTTCCTGCACTGTCTTCTGCAAGAGCAATGTATTGATTTTATGTACAACCAAGTTTAGGTCCTGCATCTACAGCCTTCCTCCAAAGGTTGCTCTGAAGAATCAGAGCTCTTAGCAAAGTCTATTGAAGCTTTACAATTTACATGGCTCCCCTGCATGCCTTCCACCAAGTTTAGCAATGCAATTTGAGACTCTGATGGTAGAAGATAAGCAGGAACAGAGTGGGACTGAATAGGAGCATTTGCATCATGATAAACCAATGTGAAATCTATTGTACAAATCTTTCATTTCTCTGGGAGGAAATGAAAGGGAAGAGGGGTTTGGAATCTGCTTCTTGTGTTCAATGCTCAGGCACAGATACTGTAACTACTGGCCAAAACTCAAAATCTAATCAAAAGGCTCAGATGGAATTCATCAGAGCCTCTTGTAGTCAAAATTGTGGAAACTGAGGAAGATGAAATGCATCAAAAGAGTGCACTGGCACTGAGATAGATAACATTTTAACAGCATATTTTAATCTCCCTTCTCATTTAATTAAATGGTGAGTGAATTGTACAGGTCTTACAAAATAAGAGCCAGTGGAGTGCTTACCTCATATTTTTGCAACCGATCTTTATTAGGTCATGCAGAGAATTTAAAACTTTTATTGGGATTCAAGTCTATTTATTGTTTAAAATGTTTTCTTAGGAAAAGTACTCAGTCACTGAAAAGAAAGAGTAGCCATTAGGTTTTATTAAAAAAAAAAAGTGTCTCAAACAGTACATTATTCTGGAACTAAAATTGAAGCAGATTTGCATGTTTTTGGTCAGAGGTTGAATTTGCTGCCCTAAGAAAACAAACTTTGAAGAGCAAATTGTTAAGAGCATATAAATCATTTGGAAGCCTCTACTTGTGGTCTAAATAGCAGCAATAAATGAAATCCTAAACAAGATATTTTCCAAGAAATATTCTCTAGTTACGAGCTCAGAAAATGTGAATAACTGGCTTAGCTCAAATTCTGTTTTCAGCTATTTTTAGCATTTCTATCACTACAATAAATGTTGTAAATTACTTCATCTTCCAAGAGTATTGAATGTGTTTTTCCTCCTACTGGAATTGTATTTCATTTCATTATGAGCTTTTGTCTGTCATTAGGAAGGGATTTTCACATTTTTGATGCCTAAACTAATCTATTTCCACCTTAAAACTTCTTTAGATGTTTTCCTTTGTACCCAGAACTAGGGTTCTGTAATTTCAGTTGCTCTGTAGTCTGAGTTATTACTGTGTTTCTGACTATTATGGAAAAGTCACTTTACCTCAAAAGACGATCTAATATCCTTAGCATTAGTATTTACATATTCTTATTTACACGACAGCTTTAATTTATTTGTTACAGAATGTTTCTCCTTGTGACAAATAGTTCTGGATTTATTTCCTAATGTGTAGTAATCATGGTTCACTGAAATCTAATTTGTGAAATATTTATTTGTTATCAAATTAGAAGTAAAATTTTGAAGTATCATTCTTGGAAAAAGGAGGTGAAATACTAATTCGGTCATTTTAATGTGATTAAAAGCTTCTACTTAAAATATTAACTGTAAACATAAAACATAAGATATACTTTTAGTCTCTATTGTGATCACAAGGAACTCTGTAAATTTCCGTATTTTAATAGCTAATGTTATGTAAATAAATTAGAGGCGTATTTGTTTATAAAGGCAGATTTCATAGGCATTTTATATTAAAGCAGCCAGATGACTAAACATCATTTTCTACACTGCCAAAGGAAGCAAAGAAGAAATATTGGATTTTGATGTTGATGATGGATGAATAAGTGACAACTATTGTTTCATTCAGTAGGCTGAATTGCCACTGTAAACCTAGTTATCTATCTTTGAAATATTTATTTATTCATGAAGGATTCATTATTAAAAGGATAACAATTTATGAGTTTGGACTGAAGTTAGAAAACAATTTCAAATTAAATAAAATGAAAAAAAGCAACTGGGATTTTTGTTTTTATATGGACTAGTAAACAGCTGTTCTACTGATTGGAAGTGTGGTTTTGGAATATAGTTTATTCTCGCTTGGTTGCAGTGAAACTGGAGGAACTATTGTGTGATTTTATTCTGCATTCTAGCCTGGATATGATTACAATTTAATGTATCCATTTGCAATCTAAACATTTATCTTTTCAGATAATGGCAAGATAGGATAAGATGTAAACCCATCAGATGACAGAATTCAAACTGAAAATTATCCAGGCAAAAGGGAAGTCATCCTGGAGGAAAATGGGCTGTAAAGTTTATTCATATTTCTTCATCTTGACAGAAACAATAAATAACAGGAATTGCAGACTAATTCTTAATAAAAATAAGGACATTCTAGCGGGCACACATCAGTTATTCTGTGCTCTCCCCAGATAAGCCACAGATTTATGGGACAGATTATTTTGTCATACAGATAAAACCAAAATCAAATAAAAAACTCAACAAAAAAACAATAGCAATGACCAAATTAAAACAAAATTAAACACAAAAAAACCCCCAACCAAAACCAAACTAAACTAAAAAACCACTCCTCTATTAGTCTTAGTTGACTGGGATAGCCATGAAATAAAGTTTTCAAGAATGACATAATTCAGCCTAAATATGAGAAGACTTGGGGATCATTAGTATCAGTATAAAAGATACTAATTATTTATTTCCAACAGAAAATCTACAGCAACCTCTAGAAATATAGCTAAGCTGTTACAGGTGACTTGAAAATAGTTGCAATTTTATCTTAGTGCAATAACTTATTTATATTTAGTTATATTTAGTTTCCTCTGGCATAGGAATTAACCTAAGTATTTTAAAAATCACTAGAGAATAATCAATATCTAAAATTCTTTCCAGTTAGCTGCTGGTGGTTTGAAATTTTTCATAGTGGTATTAAAAGTACTGTTGTAGTCCTCATTTCTAATTAATGCATTTTCAGTTTCTAAATGATGCATTATATTTGAAAGGACACAAAAATTAGGATACTTTAATTTTTCACACCACATTTCCTGTCATCTGTTCCAAGCACGCAAAGGGTTGTGGTTGATGGCTCAATGTCCAGCTGGAGGCCAGTAACTCAGGGATCAGTGTTGGAACCAGTCTCCCTTAACATCTTAGCTGGTGACATGGGCAGTAGGATTGAGTGCACCCTCATCAAGTTTCCGATGACACCAAGCTGGGTGGTTCAGTCGATACGCTGGAGGGAAGGAATGCCATCCAGAGGGACCTTGACATCCTTGTGAGATGGGCTGATGCCAACCTGATGAAGTTTAACCATGCCAAGTGCAAGGTCCTACACCTGGGTGGGAGAAATCCCAAGCACAGCTACGGGTTGGGCAGAGAAGAGATTCAGAGCAGCCCTGTGGAGAAGGACTTGGGGGTGTTGATCAATGGAATAATGAACATGAGCCGACTGTGTGCTCTTGCACTCCAGAAAGCCAACTACATCCTGGGCTGCCTCAAAAGGAGTGTGACCAGCAGATTGAGGGAGGTGATCCTGTCTTTCTACTCTGCTCTTGTGAGACCTCACTTGGAGTATTGTGTGCAGTTCTGGTGTCCTCAACATAAAAAGGACATGGA
>JANRGW010036041.1:0-15299 GCA_024733675.1 Psilopsiagon aymara
TTCCCGCAGCAGACAGAAGAAGCTCCAGCCGGCGGCGGACCACCCTGCACCCGACCCGCCACGGCTTTCTCTTCCTCTCCCTGGCACCGCCCAGAGCTGCCGCCCTCCCGCCCGCCCCGGGGAGGAGCGGGCCGTGGTAGCGGGTGCATGGCGGCGGGGGTGAGCGGCGGCGGCCTGCTGCCCTTCCTGCGGCTGCTGGGGCAGCTCAAGGTGAGCGCGGGGCCTCGGGCCCGGCCGCTGCGGTAGCAGTACGAGGGTTGGGTTTCCCCAGCGGTCTCCGGGGTGGGAGCGGGGGCACGGGTGCTCGGTGGCTCTCGGCCTTCGGGGCCTGGTAGCTTCGTGGCCGGCGGAGGGCCGGGGCCTTGGGGCTGTGGGTGGTGGGCGTGGCGGCCTGCAGCGGCGCCTGCGAGGCCGGAGCGGCCGTTCCTGGGGCTGGGGCTGCCGGCGGAGACGTGCGCACCGGCCGGAGGAGGGCAGGGGTGGCCCGGCGCCTCGGGGCATCTCCGTGAGGCTGAGGAGAGCGCCTGCTATGGGTACTGCTGGTGCGTTCGTGAGCGGCGGTGTAAAGGCGTCCCTTCAGCCTCAGGGGAGCCCGGTCCTTGGGCAGGTGTTTCTCGGAAGCGTCAGAGCTCGCTGGAGCATGGAGGTTAAGGTGGGGTAAGAGTTCTGGTGAGATCTCCAAAACCTGAGTTTTAACGTTCATGTTGCTGTGACTCTCTCCTTACGCAGAGAGTACCACGGACGGGATGGGTGTACAGGAACGTGGCAAAGCCAGAGAGTGTATCCGATCATATGTACAGAATGGCGATGATGGCTTTGGTGACTGAAGACAAAAGCCTTAACAAGGACAGGTGAGATTGCCTCTGGTTGTTGTAGCCACATGTTAACATTGTGGACAAGCTGCAACCAAAATGCCAAAACCAGCTTCATCCTGAGGAATGGCTTTTAAACCATGCTGAAGGAGTATAAAATCCTTTCCCCTCTTCTCTTTCCTCTGCCCTTTGGAAAGGATGCTGTTTACTTGGAGAGCTGAAAGAGGCTAAAACCTTTTGTTGCCAAACTGCTATGCTGAGGCAAGTTTTAGTGCAGAGGCTCTGGGCTGGTGTTCTCTCAATATGTAAGTAAGCGAGCTGAAGACACTCAGTCAAAACACAGCTTGAAGCAACAGACAGCAAAGGTAAAGCTGTATATTGTGTGGATTTTAACAGCAGTAAGAAGCCTGAGTAGTCATCTAGCATAGCAGGGAACGGTCATTGTCAAATGAATTGTCAAGTCTAGTGTGGGATCACACTTATTTTTGCCCTCCTGAAGCTGAACTGAATGCTGTTGTGAGTATTCTGCTGCACACTGGCATAGCTACAGAGCTGTGAGTATCAGATTTTATTCTGAATTTGGGATGACTCCAATCAGATTACCTTCTACCTGTTGCAGGAATAATATGAGGTATATAATGTAGTTAGGTGTTAAAACATCTCTGAAAGCAAAACACGTACATTACTTTTGAATGCTATGCTCTTGTACAAAGGGTATTTATACTAAAATCTTCATTTAGAAGCAGCAGTAGCTAGAAATAAGAAATTACAATCATGTCTAGATGGAAACTCTCATAGAAAAGAAGTGCAAAACATTACTTAAAGTTTAAAAAAACCCGAAACAACCTCCACAAAAGACCTGCAAAACACAAATAACCTGTAAAATATGAAGGGGATAAATTATGTAGTCTCTTAGCTTAATGAATAACAAGATGTAACTTCAAATGCTGAAAAACTGATTATTCTGTCTTTGCTTCTTGCCAGATGCATACGATTAGCTTTGGTTCATGATATGGCTGAATGCATTGTTGGAGACATTGCTCCCGCAGATAATATCTCAAAGGAGGAGAAACACAGGAGAGAAGAGGTATATGCGTAAGTTATGAAGCCACATTTGCAAAGTGTTTTGCATGTTGTTAATGTTCTGGTGGTAGTGAAAGGACCCTCTATGCAACATAATACTGTCAGTGGCACTAGACAAGTGTGCCACAGACAAACAAAGTATTCAACTTGTGATTCCTGTATCATCACCAAGTACAAAGTTAAGGAAAAAGAACTTTTGAACTGATGTTCATGTTGGACATTTATTCCTGAGCTGGCTGGATTTTTGATAACCTGAATTAGTCATATTGACCAGCCTTACCAAGAGGTAGGGAGCAGGGAGTAGGTGCACTGAGGAATGTGGATGGCAATTTGTGGTGGATCATTTGCTTGGTGCCAGATCATATGTGACAGGGACTTTATTTGAACCATTTACACAGAACTCCAGACACTGGTGTCTTTTATTTTTTTCTGTCGTGGGTCTTTGAGTGCAGCATGTCCAGAGTTGTTTTATGTTTGGCTTTGTACACATACAAATACATTTACAATGTTGGTTTGTCATTTCTGGTTTGTTGTGTTACTTGAAAATGTAAACTGCTCCTCTAGCCGCAGCTAGAGGGCAACGTGATGCCTCAGAAACTTTAGAGGGTCCAATTAGCTCTTCAAAGAGTGTAAAAAATGCTGCAGTTATTATTTCACCACCACCACTTCTCTTTTACTTTACCTCTCCTCCGCTTGCCGGAGGATGGCAGGGGTGGCACCCCTGAGGCTGAGGAGGATGCCTGCTGCTGCCTTCACCTGGCCTGTGATGCCTAAAGGCATCCCTCATAGCCTTGGGGAGCCTGGTCCTTGGGCAGGCTTCCTCTGCCTTATCTGTTTAAAACCTGGGGTTGGGGAGCCTATGATGAACTCCAGGAGTAGCCTCCTTGCTATGGAATTGGAGATTAAAGATCAAAGGGGTATTCAATGTCCTTGAAGTACTATCTTTGCTGACTGCAGTTTTGGTTTGGGCTTTTTTCCCCCCAATTTATTTCCTACTGTGTTCTCACACTAAACAAACAAAATAAACCCCTCTTTTCTGGAAGCTCCCAAAGATTGTTTTGTCACTGAAGATAAAGCTTCAGCTTTGCCTAGGTGTGATTGTCACTTGTATTTAGGCAGTAAAAAAGATATTTTGATGACTAAGTATGTTTAAGAAGTATTGCAGCCCCTTCTGCTCCCCTTTAACTCAGTGAGGACTTTGCTGTTGATTTTGTGGGAAGGATGGTCAAGTATTCAACATTTAGGCTGACTGTGAAATACTTTGGTATTTAGCAAAGGTAACCATTTCATGAGAGGGCTTGAGCTGAATTATTAGTATGCTGCTTTTTCTGCAGAGTTCTCCTTTTTTCCCCCTTTGCTCTACAGCTGACATTGAGCTGATTCTGAAGTTTGCTGCTCATGCGGTAAGTTTAATCAGCTAGTCTCACCAAGGCTAAGGCAGCAGAAAATGAACTTGAACAATCATTTTGGCCTGATAACCTTGAAATCTTACGAGCTCCAGAGCTGGAAGAAGGTGGACAGTAACAAGACCTTGATGCTTCAGTAGTGGGGAGCAGCTGATTAATTTCAGCTATATTGTGAAACTGTCCCTTGAAGTGGAGAACTAATTGCAGCACAAAACCTTTGTCTTGCCTGTGATGTTGATTGTTTCAGAAGTAGTCTTTAATCTTAATAGGAAAAGAGTAGAAGTAGCACAGAAGTGAGACTGATCAGCTGGGAGAACATGAAGATCATGAACAGTTTCTGCTTGCTGATACCATCAGTTTGATACTGTTAGACCTTGTACCAGGATTTTTGTTGTTGAACGAATGGTATCTCAGTCTAGGAGCACTGTGTTTTATTGCTGCAGGGTATTAAATAGATTTTTTTTCCCCCTGTTTTTCAAAATTGGAGATTTATAAAGACTAGTATTGCGTTGCCTGAGATTCAGTAGCTGTTCCTGCTAGTGGGAATGTGCTACTTGTCTGGGAGGGAGCTTGTCAATACTGTGCCTGTAACCTATTGAGTTCAAATGTTGTGTCCACTAGTTAAATCTGGGAGGCAGAGCAGGTAATTGACAGCAGTTTCCTGACTTGCTTGCCTTGCTTTGAGCTTCTGTCTGGACTCTTGAAGATATTGGATACGCATTCAGGCTTTTTCTTGTGTTGTTGACTATGTGTTTATCAACTTACTAAAGCAGCTCCCAGAAAAGATTCATGGAGTGGTCCTACTGTTTCTTTGGGAGGTTTTATACAAGTGTACTTTAGAATAATTGTGGTGGGCTGTCCCTGGCTGGATGCCAGGTGCCCACCAAAGCTGCTCTGTCACTCCCCTCCTCAGCTGGATTGGTAGAGAGAATGCAACAAAAGGCTCATAGGCAAGGTAAGGACAGGAAGAAGTCACTCAGCAGTTACCATCATGAGCAAAACTGACTCAACTGGAGAAATGAGAGTAGGAAAATGAGTAATAAAACCAAATCCTAAAACACCTTGTCTTTCCTCTGTGTCCTTTTTTCTCAGGCTTAACTTTATTCCTGAATTCTCTACCTCCTCCCTGCCATTGATGCAGGCGGTTCTCCAATGTGAGTCTTTCCCATGGGCTGCAGTTCTTCATGCACTGCACCAGCATGGGTCCATTCCATGGGGTGCAGCCCTCCAGGAGCAGACTGCTCCACTGTGGGTCCCCCACGGGGTTATAAATCCTGCCAGGAAACCTGTTCCAGTGTGGGCTCGTCTCCAAAGGGCCGCAGGTCCTTCCAGGAGCCTGCTCCAGCATGGGCTTCCTACAGGATCACAGCCTCCTTCAGGCATCCCCGTGCTTCACTGTAGGGTCCTCCACAAGCTGCAGGTGCTCCACCGTGGACCAGCATGGGCTGCAGGGGCACAGCCTGCCTCTCCCTGGTCTGCATCACAGGCTGCAGGGGAACCTCTGCTCTGGTAGCTGGAGCACCTCCTGCCTTCCTTCTGTGCTGACCTTGGGATCTGCCAAGCTGTTTCTCTCATGTATTCTCTCTCCATTCTCTGGCTACAGTTCCTTCTGCAGAGTGACTTTTCCTCCTTTTAAATACGTTATCCCAGAGGGATGGGATACCGCTCTTGGGCTTGCCCTTGGCCAGCAGTGGGTCCATCTTGTAGCCGTCTGGCATTGACTCTGTTGGACAGAGGGGAAGCTTCTAGCACCTTCCTACAGAAGTCTTACCTATATCCCCCACTCTACCAAAACCTGGCCATGCAAACCAAATACAATAATACACTGTACAGTGTATGTTTCTACAAACTTGGTAACAAGTAGTTAATTCTTTTTTTTGGGAGGGGGAGGGGAAATTATATGCTTGCTCAAAAAATAGATAAAATAGCTTTTAATTATTTATTGCTTTTTTCCAGGCAGCTATGCAGCAACTGACCCAGCTTCTGTCAGAGGAGCTCAGAAAAGAAATCTATGAACTCTGGGAAGTAAGTTCATAGGTTTTATTCCTTTGCTAAAGTTAAGTGACTCCTTGTCCTTTTCCTGTTCGCCTCTGAAATGGTGTCATCACTTATTGTGACCTCAAGCAACACAGATTAATTTGCTTGGGAGGTAAAGCTAATGGTATGAATCAGGGTCACTTTGGAATCCTACTGAAACAGAAATCCCAAACTTTGGTAAAGTAACCAGGTTCTGCCTTTGGCTTTATAAAGTTCCAGATGGACATGTCCAGGAGGACTTTGTACAACAGAAGGAAGGTTTTGTCCTCTACATCCAGCCCTCTTGAGTATAAAACTGGTTTCTTACTACAGTATCTCTTGTTCACATCTGGCCATTTGTAGCTCATGATCTTTTAATACGCAAAAAAATAATGGGAGTTAATGATGCTATGGAGTATTCTGCTTTTTATGCAAAGAATTATGTGTCTTCCATTTCTTTCTTACACAGCTCATTAGGCTAAAATGTTTAGTAGGAACTTCTAGTTAAATGTGGTGTACTGACTCAGAAGAGTGCTTTTCTACAAACAGCACCACTTACTTGCTGGTCCGGGTACCTTAAAATGTTTGTTCTAGAAAGTATCTTCTGTATTTGAAGGTGATTTAACTTCTTGATTTGAGCTCATGCTGTTAATTAGGATCTTTACACTTGAAAATCAGAGGTGATTAGATTATCTCCGAACAATTCAAGATGACAGTTGTGCGTAGTCTTGTCCTGCCATACAGTTGTATCTATGATCTCTCCTTCACATGTTGTTGCAAAGCATTGTATGTTTCTTGGACTCTCTGACCTGAAACTGTATTTTATGCTGACACTCTTAGTTTTTCACTTTGACTGTTACTAAACTTGAGGTACTTGCAGCCAATTTCTGCCTTTTGTTACAGCACTCTGTTGGGGTGTGTTTCTTCTCTTTCCAGTTGTGGTGAAACCAGCAATGGGGATGGGTTTTCAGTGTTGCCATTCAAGGTATAGGGCGCAAACCAGCATAACCAGATCTGGGAAATAATGTGTGCGCATTTCTTTAATGAACACTGGTTTCTTCTCCTTTTGGAAGCTGTTAATAATTGAGGAAAAAGAAGTTGTGATAAGATTAGTCCTGCAGGATTTTTATTTTTTTTTGGGGGGGAGGGATATGTTATTTTCCTTTGCCACGGTCTGCTCTTCTGGTTGTATAGAGCTGGTTCAGTAGGCAGTTAGTTCTTCATCATGTTAGCTTTTTGTCATTCTCATTAACCATAACTTAAAACATATGCCTGCTTTTGATAATTTGTTCTTTGTTTCTACCTTCAGGATTATTTATTGGCGTTGAGTCTCTAATGCAGTAGTATGAGTGTAACCCATACAGCAGCAAGTGTAACATAAAGATCTAACATTCGCATATAGTCCCTCTGGTCTTATTTTAAGTGGAACAACTAGGTGCTTAGTAGAAAGAAAAAGGAAGAAAAAATGCAGAAAAGAGAAGCCTGTGATCAGTTGGTGTTGATACTCTGCTCTCAGCTGGCCACAGGCATTTCCCTCTGATTTCTCTTTCTGTGAGTGAAGGAAGTTATGGCCTAAAGCTGAACAGTGGCTGGAACAGGCTCTGCTGGCATTCTTAGCAAGCTCCTGCACTGCTCTGCCCTGGTCTCTGCGCCTGTTTCCCTTTCAGCTTTGTCGTTGCCCCTCCTTCCCTTTCAGCCTTACAAGGTCTATTGCTTTGGACTGGATTGATGGGCCCTCTGCAGGCCTACTGGAGTGGAGAAAGGTGGCAGAAGGATGCCTCCACTGTAATTTCACTTTATAATATTTTAATTAATAATTTAATAATTTTAAATACTATTTATAATGTTTTTTCACGTTAGAATATTTTTAAAAAACATTAAAGAGAAAGAATCGTCACATTTCAGCCCTGTCCTGCTTTTTTTATGTTCAAGAGCAAAAGCACAGGAGTAATTTTTAAAAGACAGGCTGTGGTGTTAGACCAGTTGCTGGTTTTCCGAAGCTTACTGTTATTTCGCCCTCTTAAATGCCTGCAGAGAGGAAACAGTGTTTATTTCAGCACTGCACAGTAGCACATATAATACCTGCTGTTTCTTGAGGTTAGTGTGAGCTGAGGCATGAAAAAGATCTGGTGGGTTGTATAGCACAAAGAGGTTGATAACAGATTGATACTCCCATTAATTGCTGAAGGTGGGATAGACCTTTATAGGCAAACAGCTGTAGTTCTTTTCCCAAAGTTCTCCTTTGTAGGGGTGCCAACAGTTTTTTTTCTTTCTGGTAGCCAAAAAAAAAACCCCCCAGAAAACAAGAATTAAAAATAAATAGTTATAAGAAAATAAGTAGTAGTATTTAAACAAAAATTAAAGATACGGCAAAGCTCAGATTGAAAAGAGAAAAAGGAGTTTAAAATGTAGAAATGAAATTGAGTACTGGAAAAATGATCAAAATGTACCTGAAAATGTAAAAGCATCATTCAAATCCAAATAGGGTGGTATATGAATCAATCATGGCTATCAAAGTCTGGATTTCTGACTTTTCAAGTGTAAAGCAATAAGCATAAGAACAGGTTTCTAATGGCAGGCAGTCACACTTATCTGAGCATTGCTGTGCTGGAATTACAACCCAGGATCTTGCCACTGTGAATGACACCCACACCCACAGTTGTTGTCTTAAGGTGCAGAAAGGGATGCCATGTGCTTTGTTCAGTAGGAACATCTCTTCTGCAGTTGCGCTGCTCTTGCCTGCAAAATGGCTGTGTGTCGTAGGTTGGATGGCGCTGAAAGCACCAATGGGCTTGGTGTGGTTAGTGGTGGTTAATCAGCCTCTGGTCTGATTGTTGCTGGTGGTGATGGGTGGGATCAGACCTGCTGAAGGTTTCAAGGTGATGGTAACCTGCGCAGGAAGAAGCCTTTTCCTGTGGTTGTTTTTGGGAGTCAGGAGACAACCAGGTGATGAGAGATCAAGAAAATGCAGTAGATTTAGAGAAGAGAAAATGAAACGACAGACCTGTCTGCAGCCATTACAGGAAGCAATGACAGCAAAAACTGTTCAAGTTGTCTAGAAAGGTGAATACATAATATTCATACTGATGGTGACCGGAGAGAGGGAAAAGAAGCAGAGAGATTAAAGGACTTAAAGTCTGAAGGGGAGGAAACCCATAAATCCCCTCCCTATCTTCTGTGAAAGACACAGAGACATAAGCAGCTCAGACAGATTAGACCAGAGAGATAAAAAGGAACAACAGGAGAAATGTAAAGAAAAACTTGCAAAACCAGCAAGTAGTGGAGAAAAGTGAAAAACAGGTCTTAAAACCCAGTAATGGTAATGCATAGGTACACACTCTGGTGATTGATGGCCTTAGCTTGACCTGAAAAGGTCTTTCTATGAAACTCTTGTTAAATTGAACCCATTATTGAACTTGCATATTGTGTAAAGGTTGTCTCTGTATCATCCCTGATTCAGCCAAAATGCTTGGTATCTTTAGAGTTAAAACATGTGAAGGAATCACGTTTTTAAGTCCTATTACATTGAATCAAAATTCAGCACATACTTATTTTAACTGTTTTGCAAGTGGGTGAAGGTAGTCTTAAAAAGCAATCTTAGAAAGACCTAGCTATCATGAATATTTATGGAGTGGCTTGTACTGATGAAGAAGATTCTATATATATAAAGAGCTTCTAATATTCTGTTTCAGAACAACAAATTTTTTTGTCTCATAACTGCAAATCTGTTCAGGAATATGAAAACCAGCGTACTGCAGAAGCCAAGTTTGTAAAGCAGTTGGATCAGTGTGAGATGATACTGCAAGCATTTGAATATGAAGAGCTGGAAAACGCACCTGGCAGACTGCAGGATTTTTACGATTCAACTGCTGGTATGACATTTGGGCTTTTTGGGGTTGCTTTTTTCTTTTTCTTTTTTTAAATTAAGTATACAAAATGCCTTTTTTCAGGTAGATGCTCAGAGCAAGTGAGAGCTGATCATTTCACTCATTGCGCAAGTACCTTAAACGCTTCTGGGGAAACTTAATGCAGAATGAAAATACCTTACTTTCATCTGTTGGTATTGAACCCGAATTTCATTATTCGAAGTTCCTTTTACATCACTCTTTACCTAGAGAGGCTCAGGTTTTGTTACGCTCACATTCATTTAAGGATCTCCCTGTAACACCAGAGGAGGTGTAACAGAGGCCGCAGGCTTCACCGATGCACTTGTTTGCAATCTTAGTGTTTCATGAACCAGTGAAGTAGAACTTGTTATCCCTACGTGAGCTGTGGTCTTGTGTGGCCTGTATGAGGTACATGTGAGAACCAGCTCAGTGAAATGTTTTAGGTGCAAACATACCACTTTTTATTCTATCTGCTGCTATTTTTTCCTTCTCAAAATAAACTTCTGGTTGAAAGGAAAACCAGGTAAAATAGTCTTCACCTTGTTAGCAAGGGAGTTGAACACCAGAAGAGGACTGTGGCTCCAAGCCATCCTGGCCTGGCAGAAAATTAAGGACAGAAAGGAGTCACCAGACAGTCTAGGGCAAGTCCCATTTGTACTTTGGTGACTCCTCAGAAATACTAATCTCTCTGAAAAATGCATTAATTTGATTAGGGAAGAAGGGAAAAAAGAACATCAACAAGGCTGGAGTACTTAATTTTATAATTGACATCTTTGCCCTCCTACCAGAATTCAGTAACTTAAACTGAGCTGGTGTCTTGGTAGAACCTGCAGCACATGCCCTAAGGACACCTGTAACTGGGGTGGTTTCCTGTAGCAGGATACACAGTATGAGATTGTCTTGGTCAGGATACATCCCCTTTTCAGCTCTTAAGGGTCTTAACAGAGCTCAGAGTATTTTTACAAGTTTTTGAGTGAAGGACTGTAACTACTCTTAAGCATTCCATAGCTGGATTAAACTGGGAGTACTCTCTTTTAAAAGAATAATTTGACATTTATTCTGAGCCTAAAGCAATGTCAGTGCTAACATTTCACTGCCGACCTTTTGCATACAGGAATATTGGAATATTTTTAACTAACTTTCCCTTTGTTCCGTTTTGCAGGAAAGTTTGTTCACCCTGAAATACTCCAGCTTGTATCTCTGATCAACACAGAAAGGAATAAAAAAATAGCTGCTACATCTCCTCCACATTCCTGAGGTGTTCCTAAACACTGTAGCTATAATAAATACTTTGTTTTATATTCCATGTGTTGTATTTTCTCCTAATTGCTAATTTTTCCGGTAGACTTTTTTTCCATGCATTTACTGTTGAGAATTCCAGGACCACTTAGAGAGGAGCAGGTAGGATAGTTACCTCCTGGCTCAGAGTTTGTGTTGTAGACCAGATGTAGCCTCTGATTGATACAGCCGTAGTTACAAATAGATTCTGCACTGGTGAATTTCAGGTAAGTTTAAAAATCAGCTGTTTGCAACCTAGTCTATTCATGTAATGCAGTGACTGAGATATTCAGTCCTGTTCTGTGATTCATCAGTATGTGTCTGGATTTAAGTTCTGTCTATATCAGATAGGATAATATTTGTTCATTGCCCTACACAGAAGTGAAGACCAATAAGCGTGTTTCTCTAGAAGCTTTTGACAGAGCCAGATTTAGCAATGAGATTTCCTTGGAGTGCATAAGCCTTAAGACGTGATGGTGGATAAAATTGGTAATCTTATTAATTTTCTCAATGCTTATTGTTTCATGCAGTTTTTCCACTGTTCATGTGTTGTATCAAGGAATGGTGCTGATGTGTTTGGAAGGCCAGTATTCCTGACACCCGTCACCCCATACGGGCAGTTCTAGAGGCTCTTGCCACAGGTATCTGATAATCACAGAAGAGCCAAGGTTGGGATCAGTATTTTGAGTTTGTGGAGTCTAATGCAAAAGCCTGCGTGCCCGTGTAGCACTGGCTGCCCCTGGTCAGGCTGTGAGTTTTTAGTGGAAATAATAATGCTAATGTAAAAGTGCTGTATGGTTGTCAAGTAAAGCTGTAGTGGTGGTAAATGCAATCATGAGCTACTAACTGTAGGGTCATGTGTGTGCAGCTGGAGACTAGGGTGATGCTACAGTTACTAGATAAGGAAAGCTTGCACCTGGAAAAATGACATGGTAAAGACCTGGAGCTAGCTTGCTTGACTTCAGCCACATGTCAAATGAGGCAGCATAAAACTAAATTCAGTTCCCATACTCTTTAAAGGTAGGTAATGTAGCTGAGTACACACCTTCAGGCACCATGACTTGGAAATGTCTCCCTTACACAAACATCAGAGGCCTGCCCCAAGCTTGTGCTGTGTTCTGCAGCTGGTGCGGAGCTGCTGGGAGCTCTTGCCTTGGTGGCTGGCACTGTGCACAGAATCTGCAAAGTATGTTGGTCCAGCTGAGATGTGGGATGTCCGCTCTGCACAAGAAACCCCACAAGGTAGTAGTTGTGCCCTGTGGGAACCCCAGAAGAACAAGATGAGCTTTGCTGAGCAATAGAAAACTGACTGGTGGCTATTAGTGGCTGATTGTCATACCACAGGGGTGATGGAGTGGGCTTGTGAAGCTTTAGTGATTTTATTCCACTGAGAGGCATACAAATCATAGACACCATTAGCTTGCACTGAATGCCAGGCATGAGAGCTGCGGATGCATTAGAAGACAGAACCGAGAACAAGAAAAGTGGCCTTAAAGGAGGTGTTTGACAAAAAGCCACACAGCATGTATGCTTCCCCAGCAGGACCAGTCTGTTCCTCCAGTGCTGCGGGAGGCTTTACTGGCTGGCAGTGTGCTGCTCTGTAGGGGATCAAGGGGAAGGATGGCATGCTGGGCCCCAGCCAGACGCACAGTGGTGCAAGAAAGGTAAATACTAGCCTGGAACACAGAGACATGGTTTGAATGTGAGTTGGGTAGGGTTTGGTTTTGATCAAACAAATCCAGCAGGTGCTTCATATACAGCTATATTCCTGTCTACTCGCTGCAGCTGCAATCCTATGTTAGGTTTGGGCACTGCATTTTAACAGAGGGAGCTAGCTGGAAAGAGGCTGGAGAAGAAAGCATGCTTAGGAGGCATGAGGGCTCATGAAGTGAGGTTTCAGGTGGTATGAAATGCACTGTTCACGTGTAGAAGTGTACCAAGCCCTGGACATGCCACCTGTGAGAGGAAACCACCTCCTCTCCTGGTCTATTCATATCAGCATCAACCTTGTACATAGTGGCAGTTGCTGTAGTGACAATAATGTGTAAGGATTGCTGTGGAAAATAAGCTTGTCTGGCCAATCTGAGTCCTACCCAAGCTTTTTGACTTATGCTCTTTCTTACTAAATGTAGTTAAAAACAATTTACTGCTTTTCCATAAGCATTTGTCTATATGTACACACATACATAAATAAAATGAGGTCTAAACTGGTGTCCTTAGAAGGTGGCAGTCTTTGGACTCCATGTTTTAACCTTGGTTGGGCTGCTGGCCCTGCTCAAGGGAACATCATAGACCTAGAAGATGTTTTCTACCCTATGCTTCACTTTTACTGAACAATTAATTATTTTGCTCCTTTGAACCTCACAATTTCCAAAACTTAGATGACATTTCCATGGGGAATTTCAGGGCCAGGAGGAACTTGAACAGATTTTAAAAACTAGGAATGGCAGATGAAATTTTGCTATGTCACCACAGAGTATCAAGGTAAACTGCAGTGCTTAGAGATGAACAGTAAGACTGATTGATAGAGACAGAATTGGAAAGAAAACATCACAAAGTGTAAAGTAAGAGAGAATTTAATAAGAATACCAATAAATTTACACAAAATTGACCAGGAGTATCTTCTTCAATTAAATAAATACATGTTTATGCACAAACCCACTTAAAATAAGCTAGCAAATTGTCACAAGAAACCTGAACTACAAAATACTAATTAGATTTGCTTCCATGCTAAAAATCACACTAAAGAGGCATTTGATATAAATGTCCAAAGTCAACTTATGTCCAGTAGAACATTACAAAAGGACTCCCAACTTTGCATAAACTATAACAAAAGCCACACAGGGAAAAAAAATCACTTAAAGCCAACTTTTCTCACAAGATTTTAAGCAGTCTGTAACTTCACACTCACTAACACTGATTTGAAGCGTTGGCTATGCTAAAAATCCACATCCCTTTGCAAGTAGCCAGACTCTTTTCCATCTTGTTTATACTTTACTGTGCTCATCTCAGTCTGGTGAACCGAATAATGCAACATGCAGACTGTCACGTGCTCACTAGACAGCAAGAGAGTGTCACAAGTGTGCTGCACTTAAAAAAATGTTAAAAGGATGCAAGCAAACATGCTGAATCAATCAAAGCTGAGAGATGGCTGGCTTCTGGTGATCGGGCAGGTAGGTATCATGTGGTAGGTGGGATTATGACCTGGAGTGAAGCATGACAAAATGTGACACCAAAAGTGAAGTCCCTATTCATCCTGGGCATCATAACAATTTTATGCTAGCAGCTCTGGAACATGGGCTGAAGGCATGGGTGCCATAACTGATGGCACATCTGAAGCCAAGTGTTGGGTTTGTCTTCTTTCACTTAAGGCTGTGTTTTGACTGAGGCGTATAAATACCTTCCCTTACTATTTGAAGGGAAGATATGGAGGCAAAAATATTAGAGGCTCCCTCCACTCCACCTCCTTCTGTAATTAACTTATACTGTCAAGTCTTAGCAAACCAGAGAGCAAGCAATGGTAATTTTAAAACTGAAGCTTTTCCAGTTGCAGTGACCACCTTGTGATCAGCTTCCATATGAATTACTAAGGTGTCTCCTCCTGTCTTCCTCAACTCTGCTAACTAATGGGTGGAGGGCAACGCCAGGCTGTACCAGTGAAGGAGAAAAAACCTTTTGTGACAATAAGTGATTTTAATTCCATTAGGAAATAGATCATGTACAGACACTCCTGATCAAAGGGCACCTGGTACGCCTGGTAGGCAGCTGGTATGGGGACTAGCGCTGGCAGTAGGAATCATTGCGCAGCTCTGGGTCCATCTGTCTGATGTGGCACTGAGAGGGGAGTTGGAAACCAACAGAAAATTGAACTAAAGAAACAAACTGGGAGAGTGGAGGGAAGTTCCATGAAAACTCTTTTGGTCACATAACGTAGTATTTAGAGCATTTAAGTCAATGACTTGCATGTGGTTTCTATGGTGTACAAAGTACCTGATGATAAAATGGCCCATCAAAAATACAAATAGGAAAAGTTTCTCCAGCACAAGGCCAGGAAGGCAACTGACAAAACCTGGTTGCACAAGTTGGGTGGTGGGAGAGGTCTGAAACTCGCTGGCTGGGCAAGTCTCTTCAGAGAGGCCTCTGAGGCTCAGGAGTGCTGCGATCTAACACTGAAGCTCTTCTTCACTCTCAGGGACTCGGGTGCCAGCAAGGGAGCTCTGAGCACTGGCATGGGCTGTAGAGCTGAGAACTTCTTCAAAACTGCCCCCTGTGTTGCTTGTCCCACCAACCTTGGTCTGAAATATAGCAAAGAAAGACCAGCAAGTTCCTCTGCTTACGCTGCAGCAAGTCCCATTTGCCCACCTCAAGGCCATGTAGGGTTGAGAACTGTTCAAAGCAGGCAGAGAATATGCAGGGTTGGGCTCTCCTTAGAACAAAAGTTATAAAAACATTCAAATAAAGAACCCCGCTCCTCCTCTAGGGCACAATCATAAAATCTGCCAGTGGCACTTAACATGCACCTAAAGGAACCAGTCCCTGAGCAGATCCCAGATCCTACTGATAAACTTAGTGTGGTTCTTTACATGAGTAGCTCACGCTGGTTTCACTTTTTTTGAGTTCTAAAAGGCTGGATGAAAGGTGGGTATTGAAATGAGCTGGTTCATTTGCTGAGTGAAATGGCCCATCACCAGCAACAGTAATACAGTTTCTCCCAAAATACATAAACTGCACTGTGATTTTGGACAGCAGAAGAAATATAGTAACCAAAGAACAAAACCAGTGGCTTGCCTCCCTGTAGTTACTTGTATCTGCCTAGA